>WAAD01032518.1:100028-112543 GCA_013389945.1 Fregata magnificens | reverse complement strand
CAGAAGGTTGTTTTGCATATTAAAAATATTCTCCTTTTATTGTTACAAAAGTGAATTTCTGATGACTGCTGTTGAAAAACAATTGGATTATACAATGCTTTAGAGGATAAATTCAAAAATAGAATCAGAGTTTTCTTGCAGGGTTCTTTTCTGGGAGATTTATTTATCAAAAGAAAAAGAATATACATCAACGCTTATGTCTTCCCCCACTCTCCCAACAAACTTATGTCAAGAGATATCTTGGGCTACATAAAAAACAGAAAAATGTTTAATCAGATAAAGGTAGCTCAGGTTCTAGCTATGACAAGTCTCACAGTTCTTCAGCTTTCAAAAAAATGCAAAAAGTGGAATTAGATAAGACAGAGAGCAAACAATAATCCTGTTCATAACAAAAGTATGGTAAACTTTGAAAAGATGTTCTGAAAGTCACACACAGATCACTAGCTTATTTCAACATCCGAGGCATCAAAAAGTATTGACTGTGATTTTTGAGTTTCTAGATCTCTGCCAGCTTAAAATATCAGGCAATCTGCAGAAATGCAATTGATTAAAATTCAGTCATTCTGATAACTCTGTGTTAATTTTAAAGGGGTGAGATCATGCCAAGAGCTGAACAAACTGCAGCTTTTCTACATAAGTGCTCCACAGCATGCAGCCAAAACTAATCTACGATTAAGCTGAAAGCTTCTTGCTAACTTATATAAAGCTTGGTAAGCAGAAGATAGCCATGTGAAGAGAAAAGTTGAATAGACACTATTCTGATCTATGGCACAAAAATGCAAATGAGTCCATACCTTTGGTGGAATTACCCTTATTTTTTCAAGGGTAAGCAAGAGCAGAATTATCCTCTAACTGTTCTATAAAAGACAGCAAAGTGAAATATCCCAAATTAAAATGAGTAGGCTTTCTGCCACAGGTAAACAAATAAATTGTTATGCCTATTATCTTTATGCATAATAGAATAAACGTCAAACACTGTATTGAATTATGATTCACAATTTAACTTTCTCAAATTACAGTTTGCAATAACCAGTGTTAGAGGCATGATTATTGGCTTGTAAATTATTTCAGTATGCCAATAATGTATTTAACATCATAGCAATGTTTCTTTATAATCCAATTTCTTACTATTGATTTCAGGTATTACAATTATGATGCAAGAATTTTAGCTATAATAAAAAAATGCAGTGATTCAAGACAGTTATCCATTTAGTATTTGTCAGAAGATATTTATCCCCTCTGTTCTATTTCCCTGTTAGACTACAAATTTATTTAGTTTGTTAATAATTGCTGGTTAAAGTTGTTGCTGCTTGGTCCAGGTCACCACACAGTGTCCTGGGTACCCCTCAATGGTTCCCCATAAGACAGGGTGAACTGAACAACTGAGGACCTTAATCTTTCCGGGCAGTATTCAGACCTCCTATGGCATCTGAGCTCAAAAACCTGACAAGCTATTCAGGCAGCTTGCTAAAACTTTAAAGCTTCTAGCGGGTTCGTTCAACCAAGCACTCAGGGTGGCTTGAATGGTTTTCACCAGGTGACTGCCAGTGATGTGTCCACTGCATCACCAACAAGCCTTGGAGGTAACGGAGAAGAGGCTCCCCTCTGCCTCATAGCACAGCCACATGCTACTGCTGGACAGCCTGGGTTGATTGGTGCCATACGTGATGATTCAGTCACACCAAGCGAACACCCACCAGCTGTCAATGTGCCGAAGCTGCTTTTGTTGGTGTGTTTCCACAATACGCCGCCCAGCTCTTGGGGCCGCTCCCCCCACCTTCTCAACAGATCCAAAGCCTTGCAGGACTGGGATTTAATCCTCCTGGGAGGTCAGGGAAAAGACATGGGAAGGAGCTGCCGGTCTGAGCGCAGAGATTGCAAGATTTCCTGCCTGGTGGGAAGTCCCATGGCAAAGCAGAGCCGAGAGAGGCTTTCATCACTTGTGCCGGAGTACCCCGTAGGCTGTGTGGAAACAGCTTTTGGTAGTCTGTGTCTGTCCGTGGTCACTCTGCAGTGGTGGAGCTGTGCAGGGCAGCACTGTGCCTCTTGCCTGACAGGCCTGAGGACTGACCTGGGACCGACACAGAAGAGCAAGAGTGCCTCTGAGTACCAGGTCAGGGAAATACCAACAGGACGCGGCTCCCTGCTTTGCTGCGCAGCTAGAAAAAGATGTTAAATGTTGCAAAAGGCTCAGAGGAGACCCACATAAACGTCTCATCAGCCAGAGAGCATACTTGTTATGAGGGAAGAAAGAAGGCTGGTTTATCAGTTTATTGAAGAGAAAGCTGAGAAGTGCCAGCCTGTGTGAAGAAAAAGCCCTGTGCTACAAGAAAGGATTTTTCTAGTTTCATCAGGTCAAGGGCCTAATGAGATCCAGTGGCAGGGAGTTCAAACTAGTCTAGTTCAAACCAGGACTCACAGAAGACAGCAAAAAGTGGAGAATAATTAACTGCTGGACGAGGACAGCAGGGGAAGCAGCATGTTCTCTATTTCTCTGAGTCTCATGTGTGGAGGAGGAGCAGATGTCTTTGCAAAAGAGCTGCTGCAGTTTAACTACACCCTATTTGGGAAACTGCAGGAATCCCAGGCGACATGACCCAGCCTGTGTTATTCAGGAGGTCAACTAAATCTTCATCACGTTGCCCTTCATCCTTAAAGAGCAACGTGACAACACCTAGTGCCTGCGTGTGCCAGATGAGTTAAAACAGGGTTTGCTGTTGCTCAGCAGTTGTTCCCCCCTCCACAGCCAAAGACCCCAGAGAAAACGAAGGGTCCTGTAACAGGTGTTGCTCACCATGCAGACCTTTATCCCTATATTATACAGACCTACATAATTTACGGCTCATTGCAGCTATGGGCAGTCCCAGACACCCCAGCTCACAGTGACCGCAGTACTGCCCAATTATGTACTCCCATCTACTTATTTATTTTGGTTCCCAAGCTGCTCAAATGCACAGAATTGGTAAAAGCAGGGGCTGGGGAGGACTCAGAAGCTAATTCCATTCTGCCCTGGAAAAATACATTTTATCCAATGCAGTATCTGCTGCTACAGAGCTCTCTGGCTGTTCAGTGCTAGGATCTGGCACTCTCTCACAGGTCTTCCTACAGACACCAGCACTGGCAATTCTATGTAAATAAACCAGCATCTCTGCCACCTTCTCTGCTACCCCTCAGGATACGCTCAGCTGCCTCCCAGTGGAGTTTTCTTCCACACCATTACAGACAGGCCTAGCTGTAGCTTTTCTTTCTTTTCCTATTCTTCTCTTTTCTTTTTTTCTTTAAACTTTTTTTTTTTTTTAAAAACAGCTGGCACACTCCTTCCCTCTGTGCTGAAACTCTCTTCTCCCTCCTGGAGATCACCTTTTTCTCATTCCAGTATCTGGCAGCCTCTGGGAACACACGCAGTTCAGGAAAACAGATGGGTTACAGCCTACCAGGTCATTCAGCCTGTAGGAAATTGAATCTTTACACTACCATTTTTCTTCCTGGCTATTTAAACGGGCTCAGTCATTCTGTGGTAATCTTTCTGATGCTCGTGTCAAGGCTGAATTGTCAGTCCTGTCACTGTAGTTACATTGGGAATGTAAATAGAGTCACAAAATACATAAAAAAACCTCGTCAGTTGCTGTTCAGCTCAGTTCAGAAATTGCTCCATGTTACCAATAGAAAATGAGTCTGTCATCGACTGAGAGTGTTGGCCAACTGTTGGATCATAATCATCCTCAGGGAGGACCAAAGGATCTGCATTTTACTCCTAGATACGCCTCTGTATTTGCGTAAGACAATGGCTCTCCATGTCTAGGTTTCTGTTCTCACATTTCGTCTCACTTGTGGTTACAAGGAGTAACAAGGACTCCGAAAGCAAAGATTTCTCTCCCAGCATCTTTCTTCAGTAGAGCTGTGGTTTTGGCTGGGGCTTCCTTTTTGACTCACTGTCACTAAATATAAACAACACGCTTTGAAGAAACTTTTCCCGTCTTCCTTTTTCTTTTTTTTTTTCCCCCCTGCATGCACCTAAGATAACTCCTTCGGGCATCCTTCCTTAACCCTCACTGAAAGCAGCGTGCAACAAGCTGCATAAGCAGAATAGTTTGTCTGCACAAAGGCAACAACATTTATTGACTTTCTAAAACCTCTGAACATTGCTTCACTCCTCAGCATCACCCAGAGGTGATGCTGCACATCCCACCACTTTAAAAAACATATAACATTGTTCTAAAGAGCTCTTACACCAACTTGTTCTCTTTCTGCCTCATGCGCACACAAGTATCAATGTTCTCAGTAAGCTTGAACTCGGACATTTTTCTTTGCAAAACCTGGGCAATTCTAACTTCCAAAGAGACTAAACAAGGATCACCCACTATGGACAACATGCATGTTGAGTGCTCAGTACTCCGATGAGCAGGAACACAAAAGTCCTTTTGATGGATGTGCCACAGTGTCAAAAAAATGAAAGCTCAAATAAGCCATGGTGACAAACGTGTGCATTGATTGTTAATGGTTACATGTGCCCAGGATGGAAAAATGGCCAACTTCACACTTGATCCCACCCAAAATTCCTTGACTCACTTGCTTTCCCCACAGTGAAAACAATCCTCCATTGCCTGCTAAAGGATAACAGGGTACACTGAATCAAATTACCAAAGAGTACCTTTCTCCACCCCTTTAAGTTAAAGCAAAGCATCTTCATAGAAATGAGTAATTCCTTGCTATTTTCCCTTGCAGCTGGTAGTTTGTTCCATTCCTGCCCACTTCAGCCACAGGGTAGTGAAAGGTGCCAGCAACAGTTCTCAAGAAATAAGTCGAGCGTCAGCACCAGTTACCATCAGCTCTGGATCCTACAACCCACTATCATTGCAGCAATCTGGGTGCCACCAAGAGAAACCAGACCTGTGTTAGAGGGAGCACAAAGCTGTCCCAGACTCTTAAAGGATGAGATGCTCATACAAACTTTTGTCTTCTGTTCCCATAGCCTGCAAAAGAGCATGCCTGGCTACTCTCTGAAAGAAGAGGCTGCTAGAATGAACACAAGCCAAGGAGCTGGTTGCCCACTGGGAACAAGACTGCTCATGTCCCCCTGCCCAGGGTGCCCCATCCTGTGAAGTGTTGGAAAATCTTGCTCACAAGATTTATCAGCCTCCACAGTGGAATGAGTACCAGTTCCCTGCGGCTCTCCTCACCCAGTCTATTGATGCCCTTAGACATCACTTAGCCTTCGGGACAAGGAGACACGGCATTGTCTACACACACCCCCTTGCCTCAGAAGATCACGAGGAACAGACTTTTCTGCCTCATCTCATGTACAACATGAGTTTCTTCTCTATGCCTTACTCTTGCAACACTGAAGGTGGCGCAATGGAAAAAAGACTAAATGTTGCCAAGTCCAACCCGCTAATTAAACGTCCCCACCTGAATTCCCTTAATAATTTCTTCTATTTTATGCAGTCACAGAAGACATGAAATCTCTGCAGGGCCAACTACACTCTGAGCCAATTCCCACATATCACAGCACGGTAGCTGTTGAACATGACACTTACTTGGAAGTAATAAGCCTCTTCTTCTTAGCCCTCTGTCTCCAAACTAACTCCATCCAGGCAAAAGTTAGAAAATTAACTGCAATGAAACATTACCAGAAATGCAGTTGCTCAAATGCATTCTCAGATTGGCCATTACAAATAAATGCTATTCCCTCAAGGTTACTAGTCAATGCCTCTTAGCTGGTTTCAAACAGATGACTCAGAGGCTGAATGCAAGCCTGTCTTTTCTACTGTTACAAATTATTGTCTCTCCTCACTGTTTTCAAGAGCTTTACAGTCTAGTGGTACAGCAGATGCTAATATACTACCACAGCCTTTCTAATTGCTTCTTAATGTCTTTTTCTTGTGGTGTGTATTTACAATCCAAATATCCACAATTATTGTGATCAGATTATGTCTACAAACCACCAATTACTGGCTGGCTAGAGATGCATCAACACAACACTGTTTCTGTGTGCGAAGGTTACAGTTTTGTGTGCTTAGACTGCTAACAGGAAACTTGAGCCTTTCCCCATTTATCTTCTCATCATTGTTTCCCAGCCTTTGTAAATGAAGAAATACCTTTCCTTGTGCCTGGGGATAGAGAGGGGGGAATAAGACATATTGTACAGTATCGCTACAATAGCTTTAATCTACACCTCACTAGATATTAGACTATACCCTGAATATTGACTTCTTAATTTCATCCCCCTTGCCCTTTGTTTGCTTGCATGCATGCACAGAAACACATATTCCTGGGTTTTTGTTTCATGCAGATTCACAAGCAGTTTCACAGGGTTTCTTTCCCAATGCCTCACGGATACCCAGTGGTAGATGGAGCCTGGCTTTACAGCGTTTAATGCTTTAGAAGTGCTGTTATTAAGATAACCTGGGGAAAACCAGACTAACACTGCCAAATATGTCTGTGACAGACGGCAAAGCACAGGGTGATAATACAAGCAGGAACCCTAGAGAGGAAAGGTAGCAAGGAGTATTTACAGCACGGGACAGCGTTAGGCTACATAGGAAATACAATCAAGTCTTTCAAAGTGTCTGAATTACCCTATTTTGCCCTGAGGACAATGTCAAATGAGAAGACGCATTTCAGTTCAGATCAAAGTGTGGTTTTATTTCTACCTAGAGTGCAGTCTCCATTTGTTTCAACGGGCTATTTTTGAGAACTCTTTGGCTTAATTTCCTTTTCAGATTTTAAAACTCTTTTTCTTCTTCCTGTTGTTTTCTTAAACAGTGTCTTACCAGAGCAGGGAGCTCTCTTCGGTATTTGCTGGTCTGGTGACTGGCACAATCCACCTGTTTCTGACACAAGATGGTGTAAACAGAAAACTTCAGAAAGGTCTAGACACAGAGGAGAAATCAGACATCCAGTGCCTAGCGCACGTTCTGTTCTGATGGAGTGATGGGAGAAGGCCCTAGCAGCCAGATGGGAAGCGTAGGGTCATTGTCCACATGTGTCCAAAGTGTGGGAAGAAAAGCATATTCTTAGAGGGAGGAAACGAAGAAAGGTCCCACCTCCATTGGTTTGTTGCTTAAACTCTACAGGTTTTCTGGTGGTGTGAATCTCACCTGAATTTTGAGAGACAGAACAACTCCAAATGCAATTCTACACTACAGGTGCCAAATTTGAAATGAATGTTTTGCTGAGCTCCAAGGACATTGAAGCTGTTGATTTCTGCACAGTTTGTAGGAGCAAGTTTCACAACAGCACTATCTGGGGTTTTCCCCCTGCTGTTTTCTCATGATGCAAGGTCCTGATAACTTTGTTTGAGAAACAGTGCCGTTCCCCCTAAAAATCAGTCCTGTCTATAAATTAATGATATTCATTTGTAAAACCTTTGGCCACAAGATAATCTAACCCATTCTGATCTTATTTGATCTTTGTTGCAATGACATTGAAATCACTCATCACTTGAAAAAGCACTTTCAAATTAATATACCATGCCATCAAGTTCTTAAAATATTTTCACTTTGTAATTCTACCTAGGAGTTAAACAAACTTGTCTTCTGCAAGTGGGGAACTTCTAGAAAGATGCTCCATATAATTGAGAGCTTTTAGAACCACAAGTTGAATGAAATCAAATATACAAGCAAAACGAGTCTTTCAGCAGGGGAAGATGGCATGCAGAGAGGTGCAATATCTATGTGAAGAAAAGGGAGGGAAATAAAAAGACATTAGCAAACCATTAAGAATTTTTACAGTTGAGATGGGATTTAAAAAAACAAATGGTATTTTTTAAGATTTTGCTTTTCAAAAAGATTTTTAGTTTGTTCTTTTCTCACTACATGAATTAAAACCAGTTTAAAAGCGGAGATAAATTTAGAGCGAACATTGCTCCCCTGCTCAAAAACGTCACAAACAGAGAACTTCCCCATGGAGAACTGTGTGAGGTAGCACTTCCAACAGATTCTCCTGCAGCTGCTACTTCTGTGCATAGATTGCAGCGCTGCTTGTTGTCAGGCTCTTTTATCTTAATAATTCTTTGAATTTCAGGCATTTCAGAGGACCTTGTCCCTGGTTTTTATCTTCTTTAGAATTACATCTTCACCTAAGACTTTTAACAAAAGCATTTTGGTAGAATCTGCCTTTCTTGACCTAGTGACAGTTTCATAAAAAACAGCTTGCATAAAGAAATACAAGATTTATGTTGGAAGGACAAAAAATGCATACCTGACTTTTAGCGAATAACACAAAAAATATTAACAGATTTTGACAATGAAAATACTGGACTCTCCTAGGGGAAAAAAAGAGAGAAAATTAATTTTCTTTAATAGAAAAACTGAATACATAGCTTTCACAGTCTCCCTTTTTGATAAATTGACCCCTAAATTGTGCAAAATATTTTTGCCAAAATTTGCACGTGTTCCTGAAGAATGTTTTCTAGGAAGAGAAATTGCATTTAATGGGATAACTCTTGTATTAACAAATGAAAATCAGGTATATGCATAAGTTCTTGACAGATGTGAGCTTGAGTGCTTTGCCCGAAGCAACAGAAGAAGCTTTTAGCAGATTTGTAGGTCAGACCAAAGACTCTTGGGTCCCAGGGGTGATAACCACAAAACCACCCTTCCTTTGTGGTGGCCTGGATTCTTTATTCTGCATTCACAAGTAAGAGCTACTATATAATATTTCCATACAAGAACCTATAACACATTTTCCAGAGGGAGACATGAACCAGTAAAACTCTTAAAGCAATATTTTGTTTAAAATTCCCTTTATATCACCAATTTGTCTTCTTTCATGTCTCAAATGCTATTTATTTTTTAAATAGGCCTGAAAGACAAATTTCATCTGTTATAGTCTCCTTAAACACTTTATGATCTTTTGCATTATTCAGACTAACAAAAAAAAAAAATTCACACTGGAAGTTTGACACTAATTATTGGTATATTGGTAATATTACCATTTCTCATTCTGACCAATTCTTTCACTCTCTGTATAAAAGCAGCACCAACAGAAACAATCTTTTTGTAATGCTTACTTCATTGATGTATAAATAAATTTGGGATATTTAACAGAGTAGGGTGTTACTTTATGTTTGTTCTTTACCAAAGGAGCGATATTCCACTGATTTGATGAATTTCTATTTATAAGTAGAAATTTGTAAATTTCTGTTTACAAAGAAATTTCGTATTTCTCACTGAGAATACACTGAGTATAATCACTGAGAGGGAAGTGGATAGGATGGGGCTTCTGGAGAATAGTTAAATAATACTAAAATCTTCAAATTTATGATGATTCTGTCTGCTTATACATCTTTACCACAGTATTTCTAACATGACCTTTATTTTCAAGACACCTGCCAGTTCACCTGAGTTGCATTCATGGAGCACACAAAGGGGATTTGGGCCAAGTGTTCACAAAACACTCAGGGAAATAGTTGCCACTGAGTATCCAGGCCTTGAGCAGCACCATTTCAGAGGCTTGTTCTTATGCACCCAAGTGATTCACAACTTAATTCCAAGGACACTCTTACAACCACCAAGATTTCCCTGGAGGTGATGCCTAAAGGTCAGCTGGTGTTGCAAGGACCACTAAGGACTTTCTTATTGAAGGAGAACCAGCAATAGGAGCCTGAATGAATAAGCCACCCCTAAGCCATGTTCCTCTGTCTAGGTTAGGTTTAGAGGTCCCGATGAGGGGGAAAAGGCAGGGCTGGGAACAGCTAAGGTGAGCAGCGCTGCAGGAGGCAGCCAGGAGTGGCAGGGAAGGGGATGCGCTTGACTTCACCCCTCTTAGCCATACGCATGGCGCTCTCTTCCTTCTGACTGCAACCCTCCCTTTCCTTTGACTCCTCCCTGCACGGGTTTTCATCAAAGTAAAGTTGATAATTGTCTCTGCCAAGAAGCAACCACTTGGCAAGAAGTCAAGGTTTCAGTATGACATCATAACTAATTAAAAAATGAGAAGGCTTGGAGCAGTGGGGACTGTGCCGAGGACCCAACACTGCCAATTTGCTTGAAAAATTTGAGTTGAAGAATTACATTTTGCAATGAGTGGTTTTTCTTCTCTCCTTGTCAGACATGATTTTTCCTGGATGTGGACTGTAATACAGATTTTGCTTTTTGCTCCCTTCTAAACATTAAGCTGTGGACCCCTCAATCAGACAGTAATACATTTTCTTCCTTTTGGGGAGAAGAAATCAAAAGAGCTTGAAAGTATTAGCCTGTATCCTGAAGTTACAGCTTTTTTACCACCACAGTGTTCCTAGGCATTCTCAGCACAAGAACAGAGTATCGTCTCCTCAGAAGTAGACACGGCCCTCCCGCCCTGTGTTTGCGTGGCAGCTAGCACTATGGGAGTCCTGGTTCAGGACTCTGCAGCATCACAGCAGGAAAGGTAAGCACAAGGGTAAGTATTCTCACGTACAAAAGCCATAGCTAGAATGAGCTGATGACTGTTAAACCACAACCATGTGCCTAGTCACATAATTAACATCAATTGCAAGCTACATGAAGGTTGCCGGTCCCCCATGTACCAGTCAAGAAGCACTCCTGCCTGCCTGCCAGCCAGCCAGGTGGGTCCAGCACTCGCACACCCCCAAGAACTGCCATCCACTGTTTTGTCTTCACCAGAGCGGCTGGCAATACTGACACGAAACATTTCAGCCACGGATTTCAACAAGACAAATGGAAGTGAAAAGCAGCTGCAAATACTATAAAAGGTGTGGGACATCACTCGTCTTTCCTAAAATTGACCATCTAAAATCCGTGTTTATAATGATGGCTGTTAGAAGCATCGTCAGCAACACATTAAATGTGTGGGGTTTTAAAGCCAAAGCAGACTTTACCATTCAGTCATGGCTCCCGCATGGGATTATCCAGAAAGCATCACCTAATAAGAGATGGTTCTATTACATACATCTAGTAATATGACAATTTCTGTAAAGAAATTTTTTCTCCTATATCTTGACAACTGAAATGTGACCTGTAAACTACAGCAAGGTTAAGTCCTCCCTAGTAATTCACAGCAAATCTGAAAATCTAGTTTAAGATAATCATCCTTTTTTTATTCTTTAATAAACAAGGAAAATAGGCATGAATCCCTGGGTTGTCTATTTCAGGAAGATTCTGGGGATTTGGCTACATCATGAATACACACGAAACTTATTTGTTAAGTAATTTGGAATCAAGTTCATACTCAAAGCTGCTGCAGAGAAAGAGATTAAAGGGAGGAGGCAGCAGCTTTTCTGTATCATCACGTTTTCTTCACAAGAAGTGTAGAACCAGTTCCAGAATATCAGTTAGTTACTTTGGACTAATAAGTGCTGTGACATACCTTCAAGACCTGAAGAACAACCTACTTTACTTCCTTTTTCCCTTTTTTTTCTTTTTTTTTAAACATAATATGGAAGAAAAAAGAACTTGCATTTGATTTTCAATAACCTTAAAGAAGGAAGACTTACTATACAGCTAAACATAGCCAGACACAAAATAACCAAAGACAATATGCTTGAAACCCAGCTACTGCGTGTGAAGTGAATAAAGTAGTGAGAGACAAAGATTGTTTCTTATACATAGTAATTTACTCACATTCACGTCAGCATTTCTGTTGTTCGTGGGTCAGCAGCAATGGTGCTCAGAGAGATACTAGCCTTTAACCTCACCAACCAAATGCAGCAATACAATCAGAATGTTTGTTATTGACCATTATCGTTTTAAGAAGTGCCTCTCTCCAAAACTACATATGAGCGTTGAGTTACATAAAAAAGCAGTTTATCAAGCACTTCAAAATAATATTTACAGAGTAATAACTCATTTACCCTCTGTCTGCTAATTCAACTCTGCACCAACAGCTCACTCCAGGGCTTACACCATTATTTCTCACCTCTGAGCAGTACCAAACCAGTGTCCTTCTCACCTGTGTCAACCTCCTTACTCCTACTTTTGTCTTTCCTATTTCAAGTGGCAACATGCTTATAAACAGATCTTACAAGGGGCAGGTGGAAGTGAAATTTCTCTTCAAATATTCTCAAGAAGCCTGAACACAGCATGGCATAAAGAACCTCAGACCTGTCTGGTGATTGTTTACGAAGTGTGCAAATTAACAAAACCAAAAAACATATCTGGACACTCAAAGTGACCACTGCCTAGGATTTCACTTGGGCACAAGTTTGCTGTTTATATTCCTTGTTTACACAGAATTTGGTCTGCACTCATGTCACCATGAACTTCAGCTGTTCCTGAATTTGATGNCAATAGCCTTCCTTTTGTAACAAGCAACAGTGAGAAAGCATTTTTGCTTTCCCACCTGCAGGAAGGCAGGGGATGGAAATGGCGCACAGTGCAATACACAAGCTCCCTGTGCTGGGAACAGAGGCAGGGCTAAAGCAGTTACCAGGTTTTAGATATGAGCAAGTCTTAAGTACTGGGCAGCCACATCAGCTTTTACCGAACTTGATAGACACAGAACAGTGAAAATACTAGAGGAAAACTCATTGTATTGCAGGCAGGCCATCTTCCGACTTCTTTGTTGGAAAAAGC
>WAAD01032518.1:69047-99970 GCA_013389945.1 Fregata magnificens | reverse complement strand
AAAAACCCACCAGTGTTCTGTATCTGTCCAAAAAATGAGTTATTTCAAGGATGTATATATGTATATCTCTCCAATTCTGATTCCTGTTTGGAAAACCTCTGACAGAGCAGAGTTATTCAAAGACTGGTACTTCACAACTGCTTTTCCTTCATTTTTTTGCCACAACTGAGAGCCTGAATCCAGTTGCATCAGAATCTGAAAGCCCAGTAATACACGCTTTTGTCGCTCCTTAGCAGACCCTGGCACACATTCACATTAACCTGGGTGTGCCAGTGTCTCATGCACTGTCTCATAGGCTTAGGTGTTTTCTTACTTAGACCAAGATTCCAAATCTGTAACAGGGCCCATACAGAGTCCTACATGACTAGCAGCAGGACCAGAGCCTATTTCTCTAGGACTTCTGGCAGCAAGCATGATTGGCATTCACAGAAGAAGTGGAAGAACAAATTAGCCAACAGAAATGCAAAGCTTATTTGCTCATATTAAGTTAAGGGGAACAAAGTGCTTGGATGCAAACAGAAGAAATGCACTTAAAAAAATCATTGCTACATCTCTGGCAGTACAAGTGCCATACAGCTCACACTACACATGCCTTATTGCAAGCCAGCTGTGCTCTCTTATCCTCTCATAGCTGGTAAAAGCCCATTCTCTGAGGAGATGCTGTTGTCAGTGTTGATGGCTGCAAAACACTCCAGAGCAATTTCCTTTACAAAAGCATGATACCAGGTGACCTTCACTTCTGTGCATGAAATGATCAAAATCTGATAAAACGGCATTCTCCCCTGAGGTGACCCAGAAGTCTTTTTCACTGTTTTTCTCAATGAGGCTCTCATCGAGGCTCTTACAGTGGCTTCATTTTTTCTCTGTACTAAAAGAAGTTCAAGGCTCTTGCTCCCTGGGAAGACAAAAATTTACTGACAACCAGATAAAACTTCCTTCTGAATTTTAAGAGACCCTTAATTCAGCTGTATGGAAGCAAAACACTTTTACTGAAGAACGTGACTCAGAAGTTTCCACCTCATTTTGAGATTATAGCTTGAGCTTTCACATATACATGGAGCTCCTAAAAATGCTACCCATCCCCCAGATGACAATATAGTTATAATTACTGTACACATTCGTCAGGAGTAAAACCACAAACATTTGTGTTTTGTACAGGCAGGACAGCCCCAGGAGCCCACAGGTTTCCATGTGTGGCCAGTAGCTCATAAGTGTGCCCTGACTGTGCAGATTGCTGGTTGCCCTTCTCTGCCTGGGAGGATGTTGGTCTTTTATCAGACATCCTGGTTAACAAGTGGGTTCCTTCTACCAAGGAAACTATTTTACAAAAAAACTCTTACATTTTTAAAGGTGTGTCCTGCTTTCCCATTTCAGATTGGTTTCGATGAGGAGCAGGCGATAGGCTATCTGTGCCTCACAGGTTGACCAGGACAGCAGTGAACTCAATGGACTCTTCAGAAATATTGCAAAATCCTTGTCCGGGCATGTATTTTGATGACTAAAGGCTCCAATTACTTAAAATGCTCCTTTTCCAAACTCAGGTCAACTCAAGAAACTCAGAAGAGGAGCTCAAACAACCAGGCCAGGTGAAATGGCAAACCTGTAAAACCACAAACCCAGACGTGAAGCCTGCCAGGTGGAAAGCAGGAGGTGGCATCAGGACTTTGTACTGCTTCACTCTGACTGAAGCTGCATTTTAAGAGCTAGTCCAGCTTGGCTTTGTGAAGTAACAGCTCTTGTGTGGATATAATATAATGCCTCTAAGAAGCAAAATTGCTGGGGCATCCTGGTGAAATCNAAAATAAAATAAAATAAATAAAATTTGAATTAAATTAAAATAAAATAAAATAATAATTTAAAAAAAACCTAAAACCAAACCAACCAAATATAATACTTGGAAAAGATGCACTCTTTGTTTCTTTCCTTCATTGTTTCTTTTATGTGGTGAGGCTTCCAGGAAGTAGGACAAGGACATAAGCTTTCATTTGGCCTATTTCACATCTGGGTAACTCTGGTTTCAGTTTTGCTGAATTCAGTGAGATGGATGTGATGGACACATAGGTGGTTTCACATGTGGCAAGCACTGCTGTCCCAGTTTATAATAGATGCGAGCTTACAAAAGCAACAGCTAATAACCAGACAGTGATTTACTCATGGTAGAGTCAGGACAGGCTTTCCCACATGTTCTTTTCTTATCTGAATGTGTTACCTACGGTGAAAATTATGATTTGACCTCTCTATCAACATGTCCCTGACCTCAGCTTCCCATTCTGAATGGGAAATTTAGGATCCTGAACCATTTGCGAACATTAAAAAGCTCTGTTTAGCATGTGTTAGGAGAAAAGTGGCATTTTCCTACTTGTTCTTTGGGCTTTTGTTTGGTTTCCCTTCAATTAATGAGTTTTTTCTTTTGTAGAACAATGAAGATGTTTGACGCTCATCTCAGTCTTTTTTTGCAGCCAAGATATTTCAGTGATCCAGAATACTGATTGCTAAATCAAAGGTTTTATTTTTAATACTGTTTAACATTCAGCCATTTTTCTTCTGATAACGCAAGGTGGATGATTCAATACAAGTGACAAATAAAAGGGTGAAAGAACATATGAAGCTCCATGACACTATGCGGGAAAGTGGCAGCAAGGTGGGATCACAAGAAATAAACTTGGTGTGGTTCCAGTGTGTGGTAGGGCTGATGAAGGTTGACTGAGTCTGAACCAAGGGGCACGCTGATTTTGGTCAGTGGTCAAAGATTTCTGACAATTTGTTATTTTCATAACCACAGAAGACAACCTGAGCAAAAACTCATCTGCACAACTTTCTAAAGGGTTTAGAAGAGATGAAAAAAATCAATTTTTGCTGTTTCCTCAATGTATTCCTCATATTCTTCCCACAAAATGTCTCCTTACAATTGCATTCTTCCAAGGAGCATTACTTTAGCCTTTAACCCTTTTTGAACGTGTATGAATAGGTCTTTACAAATCAGGCTCCCTTTCATACTCTGTTTTGTGCAAGTAAGGGAATAAAACAATTCTAGTCCTTACAGTTATCATGAAGTTGTTGGAAAACTCAACTAGGCTGCACCTTACAGACCTTAAAAGACTATTAAAATCTTGGCATTTCTAAACTTTTTGATTTTTTCTTAATCTCCCAGTGGCTTAAAACTGGTTTCATGGTGTTTTGGCAATTTGATGCATGTCTGAAGCTTTGAACTTTGACAACATCATTGGGAAAAAATAGCAGGGCTGGATTCAAATCAGTTCAACACCACACTTATGCACAAAATCAGGTTTTTTTACTATCCACATTCACCAATGTGCAGATGTGTATACCAGCTTTTCACCAGCAGCCTAATCTTCACTCCTTTTTCTATTGCAGGCCTTGTTCCAGCTTTTGCTAACAGGGCTGTACTGTCCTCTTTAGAGCCAACAATTGCAATTCCTTTGGTCGCCATCCTCATTCTCACTCTGAGCTGGTGGGCAATTGCATTCTAGTATTTCCTCCATGTATCATGCACCGCTGTGAGAGAGCTACATTTCACGCATTAGATCCTCCCTCTCCCAGGGAGTGCCACAGACGCAAGGACTGCGAGGTCACTGGTTCCTGTGTAGGAATGAAAAACAGACTGAAAATGCTGCAGGCATCTCTTGTGCAGCCAGGCTGTGTGACTGCAATTTATCGATTTGGTGAATTGTGCCAATGCAAACATACAAGGTCATCCCTACCTCATCTCTCTGCACAGTTGGTTATCCCTCCTGATAATGCAGGTTATCAGCTACAGACACTGAGCCCTGGCCAAAACACCTATTCCTTAATCCCAAGGAAGAGGAAAAGCTGCCTGCTGCCACCAGTCATACTCATCGCCCTTTCTGACTGCAGCATGCACTGGAGTGGAGTGGTGTGCTCCCTGCAAAGCGCAGCTTTCCTGTGCAGAAAGAGGATGCATCTGGAGCCATCCATGATTCATGAGAAAACCCAGCGTAGGCATTCAGACCAGTCTGTTCTGTTTTCCCTAGTGAGAAAATGGCTTCAAGTAAGGGGATATTATACCAGAATAATGAAACTAAGAATAGTATGTGGTAGAAGAAATGCAGGCAGTATTTTAGCAAACGTTTAACAAAAGCCAGAGGAGACTATTCCATCCGTGGAATGGAAACTTTGCTCCCTGCAGCAGCTTTGCAGCACAGACCAAAAGATCACAGAGTATCTAAAACCGCACAGAAGTACACTCAAGGATAAATGGGAGCTTGTTCTTGGTTTAGAAAACTACACACTTAGACTTAAGACCCAGGATAAAGTATTGGATCAATTGCACTCCAGCCTGAAGGGAGGTAGGACAGAGGAGGTGAAAGAAGGAGCCTGGATTTACAGACACAGTGTTACTCTTCCTTGCTCTGAACCTTTCTTGGTAATTCAATTCTGTGCAAAATGAGGGGAAATGTTATTCTCTTTGTGTGACTGTTTTGCAGTGGCAGAAACAGCTTTGGGGCACAGAGTAATAAGCAAAGCTGTTTGCAGAGAAAATAGTCTCACTTGCCTTTCCAAGGTACAGGATGTTAAGCAGATTTGTCTGCAACCAGGTATCCCTGGCTCAGAGGAAACTGGAAGCTCAGATTCTGCTTTTGGTCCAAACAAGAGCAAAGTTTTGGAAATTTCTTGTGATCTGGAAGTGTTAGAGCAAAAACTGCTCCAGGAACACCAGCACCTGTATTTTCAAACAGCCCCAAGAATTTAGGAGCTTCTTTTTAAGCTTGAACATTTTCTAAGATGACAGCAAAAGAGGGAGAGCAGACCCTAGCACCTGAAGGCCCTGAAGTCCCAGGTGCAGCTATGTTATCCCTTTGAATCTGGGTCAGACAACAACAGAGGAGATGGAGACCCTGCGCTCCTTGGGGTTCGGGTGCAGGACACAGACCTCACGTGTTCAGGAAACGTGCACTCATCTGGAGACAACCCAAGGAGAGCAACAAGCAGCAGCTTTCCAGCAACACTCAGCTCTATCAGTCAGTTTCTGAATAGGTCTTACTAGGAGCTTGGTTTTACAGAAACTTATTTCCAGTAGCTTCCTGCTTTTTAAAAGCTCTCCATAAGCTCTGTATTTGTTCTATAGCTTACTGCTATACTTCCTTTGCTTTTTTAACTTAGAGTTTTCGAGTAAAGGCAGTTTTCAGATCATCCTCTGTCATGCTTTCTATTTTTCTATAGCGCATTTCATTTTTATTCAGCTTTTCCACATAGTGGAGACAAATAGGTCAAGAAAATGCAAGAGAAGTGTTATTTTGCTGAAAATGGATTATTTACTGAATACCTAACCCTAATTTCATCTATTTGTTTTAACATAGGTCACCTGCAAAACCTTTTTGAACCGTTTATGCTTTATTATGAAAAGAGTAGAAGTGTAGTATTTGCATGCTTTCAGGAAAAGATTTTCTCCACTCTTTTCCTTCTAAGGAAGGTTTGGCTCATAACTTTCAAGTGTTTTAATTTGGTTTCTCCAGTCCCAGGTGAAAAATGACTTCCTAATAAATGCATTAATCAGGAAAAAAAAAAAGAAAAAGATCATCTAGCTCTATGATCAGTATGATTTTTACTGGGATTGTCAGCACAGCTGCAGACTTATGTCAGGCCAGTGCTTTAAAAAGACAGGTCTTCCTAAACATCCTTCTCTGGGGAAGAACATAGTCTAAATAGCAATTAGACTTTATCAGCTCAAGAGTAAAGCAATGCAGACATCCAAGCCCACTGCTTGCAGACAGGGGAACAAGAGAAAAAAAGATCTTTTATATCGATGTTCAGGATTTAGGTATAATGAGCTTTGAAAGACCCGGTCCTACTTCCCCCTACTGCAGTGTGCTAAAAAGTAAATCCAACAGAGGTCAACTTTTACTTTGCTTGGCAGTACTTTCACACACAGTTTGAAGTTAAGCAGGTGCTCACAGTGCTTAGTCAAGGCTAAGACATCACTGTCCAGCACTTAGCACACTATAGCCTGCCATTACATAGCTACAGCATTTTGCTCCAAGTGATTGCATCCTCATTACACTAAGTCTGGCAATTTCTACTCGAGCCTTTCTGGCCTCACAACACAGGAGACTCTCTGCCTATTTTCACTGCTGTAAAAAGAATTTTGGAAAGAAAAACATTCACCGTGGTGATGGTGTTCCAACAGAAAAGGCTACAGAGCCAGTACAGCACTGGCATCTCACAGTGTTAAAGGAACCTGTCAGGTTTAATTCCTTTGGCAGGTGGCACCGACTTGAAACAGCAGTGTGGAAATGAATATGGTTTCCTGCCTCCAGCTTAATCAATATTGTTAGGTGAGGAAACAAATACCTCTTTATCACAGCCTGAGCTAGACTCTCTTCTCCTTCCTCATTTCTTCACAAGGCGGAAAAATAGGTTAAAAAAAGCACATTTAGAAATCTTCTGGAAAGAAATATCTTCACCTCTCGACTTTCCTTTTCTACTCCCTAAGCAGATTAAATGGCTGCAGTAATCACTGAATTACAGTCACTACAGCTTAGACAAATACAGCAGGGAAACTCACAGCCACTGTGGCTGAGACGCAGCAACAGCATCAAGCCATATCCCAATGGGATAAGGGCTGTTTAAAGGGGAGGCAGCGGCACAAGGCTTCCCTTGGCAAGTGCCCTCACACACAGCCCCTTCTACAAATGGATGCATCGGTGCCAGGGACACCCTGGTACCCAGAGGGCTGGCATCAGCGCAGAGAGCCCCTGCTGGGCAGCAGCCCTGCCTGCTTATACAACCACCCAGGACAGCAGCAGGCAGGGGCATCCCCAAAGTGCTGGCCACGGGGAGAAGAGCAAGGAGGGACCATCTGCTCCCCAGAGGATAGTGCCTGGGGAATGTAAGGCTGGTTGTCTTATGCTTTGCCAAGACTGCCCCGCTCAGCATGGGAGGTGGGGTACAAAGAGGGAGGCAGATCTTCCTTGCTTGCAGTTACCCACCACAGAGCTAGTAATGCAATACTTGGGACAGGGAAAATCCTTGTGACAGATGCATTTAGCCCTCTTCATAAGAAATGATGTGCACAAAAAAAGGGATCCTATGACCACAAGTCTGACAGGGCGCAGCTGAGCCCATGGGACACAGATTTTCTTCTAACTTTGTACACACGCTCCTCAGTAGAGATTTTTGGGTGATTTAAGTGCTAAGCATCTGCGCTTACTCTCATGATTTCAGTTGGAGTCTTCTACTTACACAACCAGAGCAGAGGGATATAGGCTGGTTATTGTACTGGAGGAAAGCAAGGAAGAAAACATTTCAGCACGCTGAAGTGACGCTGAAGTGACACTGAAGTGTCACCTCCAAAAAGTAATTTCAGCTGCAACTCCCCAACAAATGCATGATTAAATAAATATTTGATGAGGTGCCTTTACTACTAAGATTGGCCTTCAGAAATTGGGGACCCAGAGACCAGGGAGAAAGTCTGGAGCAAGAAAGACTCATCTCTGGTGGAAGAGGACTGGGTTAGAGAATACTTAAGCAAACTGGACATACATAAGATGATGGACCCCGATGGGATGTGCCCGTAAGTGCTGGAGAAGCTGCTCTGATGTCATTGCGAGGCCATGCTTGGTAATCTTCGTTCGATCATTGCAACTGGGAGAAGTGCTGGAGGACTGAAGGAAAGCAAATGGCACTCCTATCTTCAAAAAGGGCTAGAAGGAGGACCCAGGGAACTACAGACCAGTCAGCCTCACCTCAATCCCTGGGAAGGTGATGGAAGCAGCTAATCCTGGATAGCATTCCAGTCATATGAAGGACAAGAAGGTGATTGGGAATAGTCAGCATGGATCCGCAAAGAGGAACTCATGTTGAACCAACCTGATAACTTTCTGCGATGAAGTGACTGGCTTGGTAGATGAGGGGACAGCAGTGGATATTGTCTACCTGTACAGTAAGGCTTTTGACCGTGTGTCCCATAAGACCCTTGTAGAGAAGCTGTTGAAGTATGGGCTGGACCAGCGTACTCACTTTTTGAGTCTGTAACACAACACATACATTCCAAGTGCAGTGGCATAGGACTGAACCTGTTCTGCTGAACCAAAAGACAAGTTGGCAGGAAGTTCTCTACCAGCATTTGGTGCACATCGTCAGACTAACGACATCCTCCTTCAAAGCTGTGAAACATCCTCCTCCAAGTACAGGAAAAGCAGGAAAGCCAGGCTGAAGCAGGGCTGTCACCGGGGCAGGGCATCTGGCAGGTCATGAGGACCTCTGTGCCAGCCTTTCCCTCTGCCACTGTGGCTCCGTGTGACACCTGGTGATTCACCATATCCCTGCGTCACATCCTCGTCCTCCCCCCAACAAGCACTGCCTGCTGCGTCTCTGGGTTCGCAGTATCTCGCACGATCCCTGCACAGCTCCAAAGCACAACTGAGTCTGCAGCTGCTGTCATAACATAAATGTTGGTAAGTAGGAGTGTAACCACAGAAGAGG
The DNA here is from genome assembly GCA_013389945.1 of Fregata magnificens. NCBI lineage: Eukaryota > Metazoa > Chordata > Aves > Suliformes > Fregatidae > Fregata > Fregata magnificens. The sequence goes on along the minus strand of WAAD01032518.1, from coordinate 91,507 downwards.
AAAAAAAAGAGAAGGAAAAAAAAAGTAAAAAAAGGAAGAAAGGCCAGTGGCTTGCTCTCCCATGAGAACAAACAGGAATGTATAAACATGCAAAAAAATTTAAACTGACAAGATACTAGAGGTCCTTGTATAAAACAAGCATATGCAGAAGTACTTTGTATGTGTTTTCAGTAAATGCAAAGTAAATATTGTTTCTCAAACCATCCAGCATGTTGATTGAGAATTGTTCTGTCTTTCCAGATAAGCTTGTACTTTACAAATAACGGTAAGTCTATTTGAAGTTCTGTCCCTTGGATGGTAAGGCAGGTGGGTTTGTGCTAACTGTAAGAAAACGGGGAGGCCCAGCACAAAAGGCACTCTCCTCACACATCTCCTCTCTCTGTGCTTGTTCTGCTGGCCACGTCAGAGCCTTAGCTCTGTAGGGGAAAACCCACTTCCCTTTCTATGAATTTATTACTTTAATACTACTGTAATACAAGCAACATCTTAAAGCTGAAGAAGGAGGACTTCACTTACTTATGCTACAGTTTTAACCATACAGGCACACTTCTGCACCTTACCACTACCTTTGTGAAGCCCCGGGGAGCCACATGCAAGGAGCAGACTGTAGGTTCACAGCTGGAGAAATTCACCGCTCTTCTCTGATGCTGAACTCGCACAACCGAAACACATTAGACTGACATCTTGCTCCGGGGTCGCGAGCCAGCCAACCTCCTCTTTTCACATCAGACCACTTAAAATAGTATTGTATCTCTGCTGCTGGAAAGCGTTTTCCACATAGACAGCCACATTAATATTTAAGCAGCAGAAAAATGCCTCCTTCAACTCTGCAGAATGCAATTCACAGGCCTCCTCCCCAGGCTGCAAGATCTCATAACACAAGCCAACTCTCTTTCTCACTAGCTCTGTTGGCTGGTTCCACCTTGCTAGAGACTCAGTGAAATTTTCAGACACTTCTACTCCTTTAGAAGGCCAGGGGACATTTACTGTCTTTTTTTCCCCCACTGAATTTGAGGCAGACGAGCGATTATAAGTTGCAGAGATCTTATCCACTGGCTAGATTTTTCAGCTGACACTTACGGACTGTGAAAATCAGATCAATCCAGTCTGCAAGCAGTGCACAGGAGTGGCCACTTCTGTTTGAGTCTGGATGCCACTACCACAAGAGCTGCACCAGCTCCATATTTTCTGTAGACCAGCTGAAAGTGCAGGAGATGGTGTCTGCCTATGTAGCTGCCAGCTTTGAGACAACTGGCTTGCCGTGGCAGGGAATCCCAGGTATGAGCCACAATCTGTGGTAATGTGATCCACACAGTCTGCATATTTGCATCCCAGCACTGTTTTTCATAACTAAACAGCACAAAGGTTGACTTTCTTAGTATTACACACAGCAACGGAGGCATTGTCACTGGAGTCCACATAGTGTGATGGAAGCAGCGCAGCCTGAGCATTTCTTTCTGGCTGTGTGACCATGCGAACAAGCTGGAACAGATGCTGCCAATCATTTCTAGCTTGTGTAAGGGGGACTCTGGTAGAACTAAACTGAGCTAATATCTTTTTTCCTCCCCCTCTCCTCTTTTGAACTGTTTCCTAATAGGGTCATTAACCATACTGAAATCCTGGACATTTCCATCATTTTCCCAGTTGATGATTTTTGGGTAAGTTATACTATCTGTCCACAGCATTCAATCACAACCTAATGTTTCTTGTAGCGTACACATTTATTAGGTATTTCAAAAAGTCAAAAGTAGAGTCCCACTGGCTTAAAAAGCTTGAGGAAAAAAGAAGGGTAAGTTTAAAAATATAACTCCACAGATTGGACATCTGACCCTCACAAATATCTGAAGTCCATGACAAAGCTGGCAGACAGTCACATGTTGTGTAAATTAAAGTGCTGGAAGCAACCTGGATGTAAAGTAATTAAGCACATCCATAGGCAGGACTGGGTCCACAGGTGTGTAAATGGTAAGACCCTTGGCTGCTACAAACAGCACAGTCTGAGTGACTTTTCTGCACTTGGAGCCATTTGACAATTGTGAGATGTCTTTACTAACATATGTGGTAACACCCAGGAACTCCACACCCAGGGAGTCAGATTTATTTTACAACTAAAAAGCTGATGACATATAAGGTCATTTAATTCATAGACACTCCATGTGTAAATTAAGCAATGTTTGGCAGACTATGCCATCTGGCGCATATCCCCAACCACCACAAACTCATTAACCCCACAATTAACTTGTACTGGGCAGGAGCAGAAAAAAGGTCAGAGTGTAAGTTTGTGAATATAAAAATAGGAAAAACAGCCAGCTACAGAAACAACCAGAGCCCCACTGCAATCAAAAATGCAAGCTGACAGCATGTAAAACGAAACAGTACCTCGTAGAATATTACTTTGTTTTTTAGTTGCATAATTTGCTGCATCATCCTGGGACCTCTGGCAATGGTGACTTGTAGCATAGTGTGCTAACAGTGTTATTTTATCAGCAAGCTATTAAGATGTCACAATGGCAGAAAAAATATTAAACAAATTGGTTAAAGGCCACATTCTCTAAGCAGCAGTAGTGTTATTATAAAATATTTCTATATATCAGAGCTGTATAGCATTACTTCTGCATTAAAGTTATATAAAGACTACAGGTATTCTCATGCTTTTGGTGGAAAATTATGCATTCTGCAGCTGCAAGTCTTAAAAATAGTAGCAGCAACTACCAAAAGTTAATGCTGGTTGTTACAAGGCAACTGAAAAAGGTACTTTAGGAAGGTTATTTTGTTTATTTTGATTTTCACATCCTCATTGCTGAACTAATGTTTTCTTGTTTGATTGCAAAAAAAAAGAAAAAGGGGGTCACATGTTTGGCCAGTGTAAATCACTGAAGCTCCACTGATTTGTGGAAATCTGGAAACTGTAGCAGAAGCAGGATAACTGAATGTTTGTCCTGTTTTCATAGTCCTTCCAGGGCATCTGCAGCTGGATACTATTAAGCAGACCAGCAGGCCTGCTCAGACATTTGTTTGGACAAACTACAGCCATTCTTATGTCTTTTGTAAAACTATACTGGCTTATACTACATGAGGCCTCTGCTCTTATTTTCCTGCTGTCTTCACATTAATGTCATGATCTCAGTGAAACGCAATACTTGCTACTTATACGAATCACTGCTTTTATGTGAACAGACAAAAGGCTCTTGGGGTGCAGTGTTCGGGATACCACTGGAGTGCACTTACTCAGGATAATTGTTTTCTTAGTTATGATGTTACAGCAACCATTTTTAGAAGTTTTCTTTGAAAAATCTCTGGTGGGATTTAGAACAGAGCAATTTTATGAGGCTGGACAGGAAACTGGCAATCAAATCTCTAGGATGGGTGTAAGATTCTCAAAACTATGTCCCTCCTTCCTGAATGGCAATACTATCTATAACTTAAAAGCCTTATAACACCCTCAGTATCGGCACACTTTCAGGCACGCAGTGGCAGTCATAAATGTTTTCCATGCACATAGAGTAGTCACATCCAAGGACATGTTCTGTAATCACTTGGTCATTGTCTCTTAACAAGGCTTTGAGTTTTGTCTCCTCGGAGACAGCTGTGTCTGCCAGTTACACTTCATACTGGGATTCTCAGAAGGATTCAAGAGTTTTTGGTTCACTTATCTTGTGAGAGCTCCACCTCTGCATTCAGTCACAGCTTCATGTTAGTATTTGTATGTAATGGGCATTAAGCATGCTATTTGTACCCACTCTGAAACTGAAGCAAACTTCTTTTAAAACTTGGCTTAAACACCCGATGGTTGCTGTATCCCTTATTACAACTACATTTCATTCCAGCTGTTGGGAGAAGACATTTAGTAAGAGGTAGATTCAAAGACTGGTATTCGTCATATGGAGCTTGATCTCATCTAGGGGCAGGGAAGTTCAGGCAGCAGGACTCTGCCTGCTGTGCACAGAGCCCACTGGAGACATTTCACACCTCAGGAGTATTCCCACAGTGCAATTTACAACAGCTCTTAGCAGAGACAAAGGAAAATGCTGGATGGCCTAAGCCTGAAACAATTCACCACAACCTGATTTTCCTTTGGACTGTGTACAAAAGAAGATATGGTAGTGTAGAAAGAAAACCTAGTGGTCTGGCACTCTTATTTTTGGCCGGGCTCCTGAGCAGTGACAGATAAATAAGCAAAAAGTTAATGGTTGCAGTTGGAGGAACTAATCCAATGTTGCAACTCTCAACAGATTTTAGGCTCTTCTTTTCCATGCCCAAGCAAGAATATAATAATGGCCACAGCAGGCTGAACTCAGGGCTGACTTATGTCCTGCTATCCCTCCCAAAGCATATGCTGCAGACACTCAGCTCATCCAGATGACAGGTCAGAGCATCAGAGGCTGAGCCTGTCTGTCCCGCTGACTCTGAGGAGCCTTGGCTGCTATCTCAGGTACCCAGAGCCTAACATATGTCCCTTTTCCTTGTCTGTCTGAGGAGTGACTAAGCTTAGCGTGAAATGAGGAAATATCACGCTTCCCACAGAGCTGCATGACAGGAAGATCCAACCATTTAATTGTACCAGATTGCAATAAGCTTTAAGGCATCATCTTGATAATAAATGTTAAAAGTATTGCCAAGACATAGTGCCTGTGGACCAGGGCTTTGAGAAAACAGGGCATGGGAAAAGTGACGACCTGTAAAGTCTTGTCAGGATGCCTCTGGTTTGACATGCTTCTCCAGTAGCCTGAAGTAGAGTGTGAACTTCCTTTGAAATCAAGTGAGAAACCTCCCCCTGAACTGACAGCACGGGACAACACCCACACCCCATGCACGCAAGGGGTTTCCAAGCAAGGAAAGCCTAGAGGCAATGGGGCTGATCCCCTTCGGTCGGTCTGCAGTAACAATGAAATAGCAATTAAATCAGCAGGCCTAATTTGGCCATCAGGTCAGCTTATCTGGCCTTGAATTAATGCATGAGTTTAAGATGTCAAGGTGTGAACTTTACAGGAATTTAGCTCTGAAGCTAAATGCTGCCTGCAACTTTTATTAGTGGAATATGACAGTAGCCGGTTCTTCACGCTCAACTGATTTTACCACTGCATACTCAAGCACCCTTTTGTCCTCTTTTCCCTTCCTCCTCTCCTGACCATCTCTTCTGCTAAAGAGTGTCCCTGGTGAAGAAACTGAAGATGGTGCTTCACTTTAAATTCACATGCCAACAACACAGCAGTATCTGAAACCAAGAGAACAATCAGAAACTGACATGCAAAGAAAGATCAATTTATTATAAATACAGTTTCAAATGAGATAAATATACCAATACCATATTAATTTTATATCTAGAGAGAAAGCATGCAGATAAAACTTGCATTTACAGCCAAAGACATTTCACTGCCCTAATAACGCACTCATGAGGTTAAGTGAAGAAAGTGGCTGAACGTGACCTAAGTACTTACACTTCAACTCAGAACTGTTCAATCCCTATGTTAATTATAATCAAGCTAAAACAAGGCTAGGCACAGCTGGAGAGAGAAAGTATGTTCTAGTAATTGAGAGATTACCCACCAATAACAGACAAACAAAGAAACCCTGCCAAGATACGATGCTTATTTCGATTTTCCCTGTGCATATTTTGTTTTCCTTCTGTGCAGTTACTCCCTTTGTATTTTTTGTTTATGTGACAAGGATGTGGTAGCCTAAGATGAAGTGCTAAACAGCTTTACCTCAAACACTGCTGTTACTCTGCCATCACGTTTTCTGCATGTTCCCATGATCTGAAGCATATTATTTCTTTCTCACCAAACTGCATAAAAGAATAGAAAGTAACTTTGGGACAACATTTCTGTTTTGAAGACAAGCTTGTATTTTATTTTTCACATGAAATTTATCTAGTATATACTGTTTTCTTCTAACCAAAGGAGAGGGTAAGTAGTACGAAGATCAGTATTTAACTGGAGAAATCTCCTAAATATATATAAACTAAGAACAACTATATAAATTTTTGAGGCTACTCTGCATGTTTCCATAATAAAGACAGATAGTCTCAATTCCCATTTAAAAAAAAAAAAAAAANAAAAGGACCTTAAAAACATCCTACAGGTAAAAAGGAATCCAAGCTCTTTAAAAAAATTCCAGCTTATAGGACTTATTTCAGAACTTTTCTGGATGTAATTTTCTCTCTGTCTGTCTTATGAGAGAGAAGAGAGGCTTAACAGTTACAGTAGCTCATGTGCCAGTAAGACATGTCAAATAAAACCCCAGGGATTTGGGACATAAATACTTGTATAAACCTTTTTCACTACTGCTACACAGCTGGTGGATCATTTTCCGAAACGGTAGGTATTCGTGCTGATCTCCATCTGCTCGGGGCAACAGCAATACTACTGCATACTCAAAGAAAGACGAGGGCAGCAAGCATGAGTCATTAACCAAATTACTCTTGCATATATGTACACCAAACACCCACAGGCCCAATTACACATAGGTAGCAAACCCATCACTTGTTCTAATTCAGTGTTACACATGAGCAGAAAAAATTGCAGGGGGGAATATCTTATTGTGAAAAACAGCTCTTAAAGAATTGGTGACAGGTGGCTATAAATGAAATGGAAGTTAATAAATACACGTTACTTTAGGATTTAGAAATAGGTACTGAATTCTCTGTATGTAACACAGCACTTCCCCCTTTCCAAAAGAGTATATTCAGTACTCCACCAGAGCTACACAGAGGCCTGCTAGCACTCAAGTAAAGGAAACATGCTCTCTATTCATAGAATCATAGAATAGGTTGGATTAGAAGGGACCTTTAAAGGTCTTCTAGTCCAACCACCCTGCAACAAGCAGGGACATCTTCAACTAGATCAGGCTGCTCAGAGCCCCGTCCAACCCGACCTGGAATGTTCCCAGGGATGGGGAACCTACCGCCTCTCTGGGCAACCTGTTTCAGCATTTCACCACCCTCACTGTAAAAATTTCTTCCTTATATCTAAGCTAAATCTACCCTCCTTTAGTTTAAAACCATTACCCCTTGTCCTATCGTTACAGGCCCTACTAAAAAGTCTGTCCCCGTCTTTCTTATAAGCCCCCTTTAAGTATTGAAAGGCCGCAATAAGGTCTCCCCGGAGCCTTCTCTTATTATCTTCTCTCTATTCCTGCTATTGATGCTCAGAGCAAGCTATCTGTTTTCCAGAAAGCAAATGTCTGCTACATACTCTGATTGGTTGACATTGCCTCCAAACATCTCAGAACCTTTAAGATGTCTTTTCTGTCACCTAATAAGTCACGTGCAAAGAGATGCAATGACTGCTCTGCCACGCACCTGCAGGTGGGACTTTAACCCAGCCTGTGCATGTGCAGAAGGGCAAAGGGAGGAAGACCAGAAACACACGCTTACTTGTAGGAGCGGCAGTCGAGGACAGAAAGGGTAGGAGCAGTTGCTATGCAAGGCACCATCCTTATTCGGAGCTCCTTCTGCAGCAGAGCTCACCAGAAGGGGCACATCAAGAGATGGTCCGAGCAGGCTGAACCATATGACATGGCAGCAGGCTCCAGTGCAGGGCTGCGCCCAGGAAGACGCTGAGCCCAGGGGCCCTGTAGAAGACACACATTCTGTAGAGGCAGCACATCTCCAGCATATGGCCTAGACAAGAAGGGTGAAGAGCACTGCCTTCATTTTACGTTTCTTGCTAAGTTTCTGTGTAAGCCATTATCCAGCATTGAGTGGTCAGACTGTGCAGTTTATCAAAGTTCCTGCTTATTTCCGACCACTTAATGCATGCAGATGTGCAAATGCAATAAGCAGAAGCAAGTGGGATGGGTAGTGTAGTTTTGGTACAGACTTGAGTTCCTGAAAGATCAGACACACACATTTTTGGTCATTATCTGCAGCAGCTGGAAATACGAAGAAAACAACTTTCTCACCTGGATACTCTATACTTACTGATATACATATATATTTGAGGCAGAAAGGGGCCAGTGAACAAGAGGATATATACTAATTATGTAAATGTTCTGATTTTCATGTTTAACAGTTATCCACAAGACTGGTTGTGCTTTTTCCTTTTTAGGTAGTGCATTTCATTTTTTTACTCCTTTTACCAGTACATCAGCTATTCTGTTACAATTGCAGTCATGCTCTAAAAGTCAGTAAAAATCACAATTTCAGTAGGCAGGTAGGTATGCTGAAGTCCTAATGAAACCAGTGCACAAATATTTGAGCTCGTGATCTTATGAAAAAAGATGAGGCTTGGAACTGTCGCAAAAGAAAGTGGAAGAGAAGATCATATAATCAGCTGTGGGCTGGAGAAAGGAAACGTGTCTTAAGATTTCTTTTTTAATGACAGCAAATACTCAAAAAGAACCTCCAGTCACTAACGTTTACACAACACCAGACAGAGAGGTCTCACAGGTTTCTTGTTTTTAAATGAGTTTGCAATGAGCTAGGTGAGTTGCAAATGTCAAATAGTGTATTACAACAAAAGCTCTTCTGACAAGCAGAAGAGCTCACTAGTTGCTCAGAAGTAGCTCTTCCCAATTGCTCTCTCCCAATAAGTGCTTGCAAGTTTCAGCCCTTCAGCTAGGCACTTGAACAAAGGATCCTGCTACAAAACATGTCAGAACCAGTGCCACCCTTAAGAGCAGTAGATGTTATGTTCCACTCTGGATGATTCACGTGTGACTGTCTGACTCAACTTCAAGCCCACAATTGCTTGGGAGGACATGCAGAAGAAAGGAGACAATCTGCAGTGTGTTCCCATCAACTGCTGTTCCCCACAGAATACAATAGCAAGGGCAGATGAACTGTGCAGAAGGAAACCTGACTGTCCTAGAGGAGAGCATCAGCTGAAACTAGGTGCAGTGAACGCATCCTGCAAGTCTGAAACTGCTTCTTTTGTCTGTGTGCCAAAACCCACTTGTCCTAGCCATGGCAGAGCAATGGGACAGCTCAGATCTGCAGCATGCACTGAAAACTCTCCCAGGGGAATGTGGGCTTCTTCCCATCTCGCATGAATCATAGTGCAGAAGACTACATACACCAAATGCTTGAGGACATCTGTCACCTAGATAGCAGGCTGGTTGGTAGTGGTTGACACGAGTGGTGTTTACTGTCCTTATATGAGCCAGAAACATACTAAGCCCCAAAGTCTGGGGGGAGCACAGATAACATAGCATTGCTGGCGTAGCTCTCATCAGAAGCTTACTCTAGTTTGAGTTTCTGAACTGCAGTACTGAGAGGCTGACCTAAAATATTTTGTTCTTGCTTATACTTAGTAATTATCTCTCCTTGCCATTCAGCTCGCTATGACACCTACAGTAACCAGCTACCTGTCAGCAGTCAGGCAGAGGCGACGTGTCCATTCCTGTTCCTGTGCTTGCTCTGCTTTCTTCTACCACATCATCTCCCACCGCTTCTTTCAGCCCTTGTGCAATGCAATAGCCATGAAAAGAAATCTCTCCCTGGCACAGGGATGCTTTGGTGTGCGTTGACACACATCTGGGATGCACCTGCAGGCCAAATACTAAGTGACTTACTCCTCTCAGAATAAGATCTCCTCAGCATTCAGTGTTTTATTCAAGCATCCCTCTCAAGGCCTGTATTATTCCTGGACTACCAACTCTTTGCTGACAGCCTCATATGTATCTAGAAATCCTGTGTATCATGCAGAAATATGCAGCTAGGAAAAACAGGAAAGAAACAAGCTTCACTGCCAGTTGTGGTATTAAATATTGATTGTAAGCAAAATAAGCAGAAGTGTGCATACGAAAGAGAAACTTACAAGATCTGCTTTAAAGCTTTAATCTAAATTTTACAAAACTAATTTCAGTATTCACTCACCAGTATTCACGGGTATCAAAGCATATTGTGATTATATATAGACCAAAAGCATATCTCAGTTTTACATTAACTTCATACTTCCAAACTGTAGAACTGTCTTCCAGCCTTGCTCAGTAATTTAGGCATCATTTACAAGACTGGCTGACAGATTGGCCGACTTGGTGGTACCATTATCCTAAAGGCAGAACTAAAATTCACATTTGCTGACTTCTTAATATTTAATTTTATTGCTAGCTTTGGCACCGATTCTTAATTCTGCCTCTGCCTGCATCTGAAAACCCTTGCACCAGCATGCCAACTGTTGGATCCAGTCTGGGGACCAAGTGCAGGAACGAGCGACATGTTTCACTAACAATCCATAAGATGGGCTCAGGCCTATGCTGAAGGTGGCTAATGATTCTGCAAATGACTATCCCATGGCTCAGGCCAGGGAGACAAGATCAAACATAGGACGTGCAGGCCCCAGCATTCCTTTCTGCGCCTTTGTCTACTGACGACAGCAGGTACAGATCAGATTAGCCTGAAGATCTCTGTGTTGTTCTTAACAGACCTTCAGCTGGAAGCAGTATGGTCCTTCCTGGTTAAATGAGGGCATGGAGAAGAAGAATGTGCTTTGCCTTAGCATCACCAAGATTATGCTTGTAGGCAGGAAAAAATATTGCTCTGCTTTAAAGCTATAGCAGCAAAGCTGCCTAGAAATTGGCATGCACCTAACATGCTCAAACACCAGTCCAGAGAGGGATGTTCTGGTTCTGTCAGTTAGACTGAAAACTGGTTTTATTTTTGCACCCATAAGGCAATCTTCTGTTATGGGATGAGATCAGTACGCAATCAGGATGCAACAGTGGTGTAGTTTCTACCAAGCAGTCTCACTGTGTTATTCACACCCACTCTCTAAATTTCTATCATCCCATGGGCAGAGCTCAGTAAAGGGCACCCTCACTCTACAGTGAAAAAGGGCTGGAAGAAAAAGGGAAGTGAAAAAGTCCCTTTTCACAGCTGGTGACACAAAAATTACTGTTTCTCAGCCAGTCGCCACAGAAAAAAACATTATCGAGTGCACCCTCAGCAAGTTTGCATATGACACCAAGCTGAGGGGTGCAGCTGACATGCCTGAGGGACGGGATGCCATCCAGAGGGACCTGGACAAGCTCAAGAAGTAGGCCCATGTGAACCTAATGAGGTTCAACAAGGCCAAGTGCAAGGTCTTGCACCCAGGTCGGGGCAACCCCCAGCATCAATACAGGCTGGGGGTTGAAGGGACTGAGAGCCCTGCGGAGAAGGACTTGTGGGTACTGGTGGATGAAAAGCTGGAGATGAGCTGACAATGCACAGNATGATCAGAGGGATGGAACACCTCTCCTACGAGGACAGGCTGAGAGAGTTGGGGTTGTTCAGCCTGGAGAAGAGAAGGCTCTGGGGAGACCTTATTGTGCCCTTTCAATACTTAAAGGGGGTTTATAAGAAAGATGGGGACAGACTTTTTAGTAGGGGCTGTAGCGATAGGACAAAGGGTAATGGTTTTAAACTAAAAGAGGGTAGATTTAGCTTAGATATAAGGAAGAAATTTTTTACAATGAGGGTGGTGAAACGCTGAAACAGGTTGCCCAGAGAGGTGGTAGGTTCCCCATCCCTGGAAACATTCCAGGTCAGGTTGGATGGGGCTCTAAGCAAGCTGATCTAGTTGAAGATGTCCCTGCTCATTGCAGGGTGGTTAGACTAGGTGACCTTTAAAGGTCCCTTCCAACACAAACTATTCTATGATTCTATGATTATAAATGAGCATAACTTTGCAAAAGAAAAAGATTAACCTCCATGCTGCAACAGCTAGATTGTTGGGGTTATTTACAGGTGGGGGAACAAGGGTGGTAGTCAACGCATGACTGGCTCTAGTGTAAGAGAAGGATGCCTGCACCAAAAGTGCTGTATAAAGGAGGGCGCTTGGAAGCATCATGTTCCCATGACACTAGTAGTCACCTTGCAGTCAACCTTCTGCTCACTCAGCAGGATCAGGACCACAGTTCAGCAGGTGAGTGGGACAGAAGTCCAGCCATCTGCAGTGTAGCCAAAATAGTTTCCAGAATTACTCCTCGGAACAAATTCTGTCCCGGCATCTCCATTCGCCTCTCCTCACGGGCAGTCCCACCAGAGGTCTAGGACACTGAAGGTGGCACAGGGCAATTCCTTGCTTACAGTACGGGCCCTGCGCAAACATATTCTTGACAAGCATGTCACACAGAGTTATAGGGGCTGTAACTACCGTCTTTTAAAAATATAGAAATGGAACAATTAGCCAGCAAAATCCCAACTTTTTTTGTCTATAAATGTCACTGACAAAGGTCAGTAAATAGAGGACAAATCCCATAGCACAGATGTCTGTTCTTTAGCACCATGCATGTGAAGTGCATTTCTACCCTTAGCCATTACAGCATGAAGCAGCAGATTGTTATCTTTGTTTTAGTTTACGCAATTAAAATATTATTAGTACTCATAAAGCATTTATGTCTTTTTTTTATTCCAGACACAGTATTTGACCTGATGATCACCATGCAATAAATTTCCCATTTTCATTATGTGCTTCAGGAAGCTATATTTTCTTTTATCTGATCTACATCTATAGGTATTAACGTTTTCTCCTCCTCATTGTTCTCTATTATGATATTGGGTACAGAGGGTTTGCCCAGTTTTCATAATAACTTTCCTAGTTTAAAATATCAGTTGCCTCAGGAGGGTCTCAGTTAGGCCTATTTTACAGGGAGGCAACTGAATGTCTTTGATATTGATGCATAAATATGGGACCAAAGTCCGATACTGCTTCATTACCAGAATTAAATAATTGTACTTTCAAGCACTTCCTTTTGCAGGGGTTATCTTGTTCATCCTCTTTGCTCTTACAGGGCAAATAACTCTATGCATCACCTTGATTTTTGTGACAGGTATCAAACGTCATGGCACTTCAGAAGAGGGTGGGCCAGTGTTCTGTGTATGATTAAATAACATTTTCTTTCAAGTCCCTCTTGAAACTATGAGGCATTAAAGAGTTTTCCTTGAAGTTTCAAGCAGCACGATGAGAAAGTATCTTCAGCCAGCTGCCCATGCCCCCTTCTCCAGAAGGCTGTTCAAGGCCAGCTCCATCAATATATTTAAGGAATGAGGCAATCCATGGCATGTGTTATGTTTTCTAAGGTAAGCTGTTGCTATGCCTTTAAGGCTACCCAGATTTTTGCAGATCCTTTTGGATTAATAACGGTTGCAAATGGTGAGAGTTGTCACCAGAGTTTGTACAGAGGCTATCTCTCTCCTTCACTAACTCAATAAATGTGACACACACCATAATCTCCAGAATATATTACCTGCTTTCCAGCTTGACAGACAACTTGCCTTTTTTTTTAGCTATCACTAACGAAGCTCTAGTTCATAAGAACATCACTAATCTTCATTTCTCAAGAGTCTTCCTCAACCAGAGGCTGTCTAACTCTGGCAGTCGTGACCTTAGCAGTATGCAGGCCAGTTACAAGAGACAGGCAGAGCTGCCAAAACAAGAAGCCATCCCTGTCACTGGTGAGGTTACCCAGCAAAAACCCATGAGGAGCGCTTTGGTGACCTAAGTACTAGACTGCTTCCTTCGCTTCTTCTCAAAGTGCACAACTGCCAGCAAGTCTGAGACATACACATGGGCTTTCAACACTACACTGGAAGTATTTTCTCATTTTGGTCTTGCAACAACTACACTTTTGTTTGGGAGAGCCAGCTGCAAGATTCAGGTCAGCACGTTTCCCCCAAAGCATAAATTATTTCTGCTGGCTTCATTTGATTTGCAACTGTACCACACTGCAACATAGTGCCAACTAAATTTTCTTGTTAAAAATGCCTGCTTTGGGCCCAAGCATCCTCCTTTTGCTATTTCACCAATGCAAATACAGAAGAAGTGCTGGAATTGGAATATTACTTTTTGATAAGTGATGAAGAAAAACATCATCTGAATTATATGCAACACCGCTGGATCAAGGGAACAGGACACTGATTTAAGAACCAGAGACTGCTCATTTTGCATGCGTATGCATGTATGCACACTAAGTTTCACCCACCACCCTCCTACGTTTAAAGAGCATTAAGCCTGCGAAGTAAAGCACTCAGAGGCAGAGTAACACAAGAATAAAATGTGCCTATTAGCTTTAATTCAGCCCCCTCATGTGTATGAATAACCCTCAGTTCTAGTGAAGTGGTTTTATTTTCAAGACAGATAACAAAAACTTCAGACAATTTCAAAAGGAAACCAGAAGACTTTTCAACCTATATATCACAATGGAAAAGCAGTAAGGAAAAAATTGGGTTTCATTCTTCGCTTTCTATTTATGATAAAACTGCCTTCCCTTAATACTGCAGGTTAGAGAATCCTTAAATAGATACCCAAATATTTCACAGGCTCTGGAAAGGCTGTGATTCATATTCAGCAGTGCAAAGACTGCCATGGTGTAACAGGCTCAGGTTCAGAAAGTTCAGGCAGGTACTGCAATGCTGACAAACTAGTCTCCTTATAAATGCTGAGTGACAGCAGCAGCAATAAAGCAGTCAGGGCAAGAAGCATGCGCCTTGTGGAAAGGTTTGACAGTTCCAATAAATGATGATAAGCTGTTGCTTTCAAAGATAAGTATTTTAAAGACCATACTCCTTATGCTTTCTTCTTTGAGAAGTTTTGCTGGAATGCTGCTTTTGAGACGAAGTGTAAAAAATAAAGCATTGATACTGTTAAAAGCGAGAATAGCAATTAATTCAGCTATAAAGCAATACGTACCTCCCGGGTGGAATTTATGTACATGACTTCCTGAGCTCCAAAACATGGGAGGATATGATCATTATTATATAGCTCTTCAGAAAGGTATACAGCCAGAAAAGCACTTTATTGGCACCATATTCCAAACCGTCTTGCGTAGAAGTTGTGTTGCCAAAGCTCTCTGCAATACTGTATGCAGCTCACCCACTCTGAGATGAAGAAAGGGACATAAGAAGCTATGCTTTGCTCTCTCAACCCACTTTCCTTTCCTTAGAGTACTAACGTTTCATTTGAACCAAGACCCATCACGATCTTCAGGAGATGGAACGCATCACCCCATGCAGCCATGTGAGCAGTTCACATGGGCTACGGCGCTCCAGCAATTAAGGACATCGCATAAAATTCAGGAGACATGACAGTATCTTCTGCTCCTAGTCCTGTCTTTACAGATAGTTAAAGGGGTTTTCCCTCATTTCCATCAGTTTTTCCTCATTATTCAGACCACACACTGTGTACTGGCAGATACTGTGTATCTGTAAAGACCTAATCCAATGAGATCCAAATCTTGTGTCGGAGATGCAGAGGCAGTATGGCGAACATGGACGAAAACTGCAAACAAAAATAGTGTCATCAGTGGGATGTTCTATGTCACCTGCATTTGAATTTCTAGATTTTGCCCAGGAACTGTTTGATCACTGTGTAACAGATAACATGCGTAACTGAGGCATCCGAATGAACCGTCATTAATAAAACAAGCAAACACACAAAAAGCCTGCATTCTTTTCTAACGGTGTCTCAGGAGGCCATCACAATAAGAGAGAGATTACAGAAAGCTCAATTTTAGAAGGTTCAGAAGGAAGTGAACTCAAAAAAAAAATATACCCATCCTGACCATTTCTTATTTTGCNGCTTCCTCCCTTATTAGCCTGCATTGCACACAGAACAAATCCCAGCAAGGCTGCCACATGGTATGACTGGGAAACAACACACCATTTGTGAGGAAGCAGTTCGTACTCAGCGAGCTTTGGTTGATGCATAACAGCAGGGCTTGTCCTTGNTTGCCCAGGAACTGTTTGATCACTGTGTAACAGATAACATGCGTAACTGAGGCATCCGAATGAACCGTCATTAATAAAACAAGCAAACACACAAAAAGCCTGCATTCTTTTCTAACGGTGTCTCAGGAGGCCATCACAATAAGAGAGAGATTACAGAAAGCTCAATTTTAGAAGGTTCAGAAGGAAGTGAACTCAAAAAAAAAATATACCCATCCTGACCATTTCTTATTTTGCAGTAGCATCACAGTTATGACTGGGAGCCGTGGAAATGGAAAAGTTATTATTATCTGGCACAGCTGACAAGAAAGGGCCTTGCATTACCACAGTTATCCGAAGTATTTTTCTCCTTCACTGTGTGTTCAAGCCTCCTTACACAGAAAAAGGCCTCCAAGTATGAAACATCAACATCAGTGCCTTCTTTACAACAGCACAGCACCCTCTTTACATTTCAGAACGGAAATGCCAGTGTGTCAGACACAGCTGCAAGACGGTGTCAGGGGCATCACTGTCTCCACAGGCGATGGGGAGGACATTTGTGAGGCTACACAAGCTTACTTCGCACTACTCTCCGNGCTTTGGTTGATGCATAACAGCAGGGCTTGTCCTTGCAGGGTGCTAACTGCCCCACTCATCTGCGTACTTGCTGCCAGTGGCATAAATGTCAGTCAGCCTCATTATCTGTGTCTTTACACAAAATCGGTGGAGTAAATAAATGAGGAGCCATATCCCTCTCACTCCCTTTCCTTTTAACCAGTTCCTGCCTTTGCCTAGCTAAGCAAACCAATTTAGGACAACAGGTTTTCAGTGTAATTGGCTGCTGCTATAACAAGCCTTGCTCTTTCAGAAAGGCAGTAACAGCTGCTGCGGCTGCCAAACACTGAAAAGAGGGGCCTGTATGGCCACTTCGTCATTATAACATGCTCCCCTCTTGATTTCCTCTACGTTCTTCAGCAGAAGAAGAATGGAGAAAAATAGATGCTTCTACTGACACAGAGGAGGAACCCCTTCCCAGCATCCTGGTTCACAGATAGAAGAAGAGGCTTTTGTGTTGGTAGCAATACCAAAAAGATGCTCTTGCAGGCATCTTTACATTCCCATGACCCAGTCAAAAGTATCTTGGCATACAGTCCACTCTCTAACAAAAAGCCACGAACAGCTGCACATTGGACTTATTCTAATATGTTGTATGCATAAGAAAATGTTCGTCAGCAAAGAGAAGTAATTTGGGGTTTTTTTCTATGAAACAAGTAGTCTCTGGTTGATTAAAAAATGAAGAATTTAGGTTATTAAGTTAAGTTATATTAAGTTATATGGTATGCTGTTTTTCCAGGCAGATCTGAAAAGAATATAACATCCTCTTGTATTACTCTTTCCTCTAGGAAACCTGTTTATCAATGTTAATTTTCTTCCTGGTGCCTTCTGAATGGAACTACTGCAGTCAGAGCTAGCCTCAACCAAAATGGAGATCTGAGTCTCTCCAGTTTCTAAAATGCTTAAAATCTAGAGGCAAATTATACACCTGAGCTCATTATTTTGAAAAAGTAATTGGTGCTTCTGCTTTTAGTATTTAACAAAAATGGAGGTCAGCCCATATTTAATCAAAATGTTCAAGTTCAGTGGTGTTTTGAGCCCTTATATAAACCTGATATTAACTTAGGTTTCATGCTAGTGGAAAAATTAGTCCAGTTTCACATACTCTGGCACTCTGGGTCAAGCACACCTGGCCATGGCATGCATGAGAAATTTCACCATTTTTGTGCTAAAAGGTGGCCAGGTGGGAAGCAGAGACAGAACAGACACATAGTAATGGGTCATTTCGTTCTCGTTATCCACTAATTCAGGGACTGTATCTTTGAATTAGAAATCATGGGGAAATTGCCTTTGGTGACCTCTATGATCAGCGGGTCTATGACAGTCTGCAAAGAATGCATACCTGTGCCGTTGTCTGTTGTATGCCCCCCGACATGATATCCCTGAATCCTGGAAAACTGCAGAGTGTTCAAAGTTGATGTTGTACCTCAGGGTTTTGTAAATTTGCCTTGTGGGGGACTTCTTTTTGCTGTTGTCCTGCATCAGGCAATACCAGTTCTGCTGACAGTGAGTCTGGCTGGCATTTCTGCAGATCAATTTTATGTGTTGCTCTCATGCAAAGTTTCCCTAGGTTTTGCCTAAGTCGGGAAGGAGGTTTGCATACCGTAACTATAAAGCCTGTGCTCTCACCTTCTAGAGTCTGGCACATATCCTTCATATTATTCTGAGACCACCAGAAGAAAAACATGGCATATCAAAATTGCACGCAAACTAAACATGCATCCCTGGGAGATGAGGAGGAAAATCCTCTGTAAGATGGGAGTTTCATGCCAACAGGAGCACTCACTGGTGTGTAGTTGACAGGAATCAGATGAATCCCAGTCAGCCTGGAGGTGTTATGGACTGGACCATACAGAGAAGCAACCCTTTCCCTACCAAGCCTATCTGGCCCCCCTCCCCCTGCCTCCCTCTATCATGACAGATAATTCTTTCAACTTCTCTTTCACCAAAACAGAGAAAAGATACCAAGTCTTTCTGCTCATGCAGGTACATCATAATACTTGTGCTTACACTTAATTATGTAAATTGTGGCCAGGAGGATTAGTCCGAGAAACAAAGCCTTAATTTGGGAATTCGGACACAGACCGAAACACAGGAGGTTCCTCCTGAACATCAGGAAATGGATTTTTACTGTAAGGGTGACTGAGCACTGGCCCAAGTTGCCCAGAGAGGCTGTGGAGTCTCCATCCTTGGAGATACTCAAAAGCTGTTTGGACACGGTCCGGGGCAACTGGCTCTAAACGGTCCTGCTTGAGCAGGGGGGTTGGACCAGATGACCTTCAGAGGTCCGTTCCAACTTCAGCCATTCTGTGATTCTGTGAATCTGGCTGTGCTAGCACAGTGATCTGGCTCACTAACTGAGAATGTCTTCTGTCTGACTAGTGTGACCTTGGGTCTGTCTGCACATCTCAGTGAAAACAGTTCTTTTATTTGCCATTGTAAACCACTTCCAGCTGCAAACAGAGCATCCCCATAAATAGATTTCTTTAAAGCATCTGCTTGACACAGCGCAACCAATCAACTATTAAGAAAGAAGGTGCAGAAAATCAAGATTAAGCAAAGATAAGGATGTAATTGCTCTTTTTCAGGGTGTCTTCTGTGTCCTGCTTCCCATCTGCTGTCAAGAAAAGAACAAGCGAGGGATGACTGGAGGGAATAACAGTGTTCTTGCCAGGGAATGTTAAAGCAGCAATGCCTAGGCTGTGCAACAGGGGGAGCTTCCTATACTTGTGGCAGTTTCCTGTCGCTCATCTTATTGGAAGGCATGACACATTGCTTTTTTCCCCTTTCTAACGAACTTGCCCTTGGTGTAAGCAAAGTTTTTTTTAAAAAAAGCTGCTTCCCACAACCTCTTAGGGTGAGACCCACTCCTTAGAGAAGGTTCATTATGTGTAATCAAGAGCAAGGGAGAGTAACTCTTCTCAGGTACCTGGGTCTGTCTGCTTCACACCCTGCAGCAGACCAAATATAACCCTGTCTTTGGAGCTAGTTGGAGCTACCATGAAGAAGCAGAAGATCGCTCCCCAGTCTTCAGAGGCACAATTGGACCAATCCCAATTTCCTGTGTCCAGGTACGATCATGGATATGAGCCTGTTCATCTCCCCCTCTTCCTCAAAGCTCACAAAGTGCAGAGAGGGGCTGCTGGGAATGAGAGCTAAACTCAGCTAGAAAGAGTCAGACCAAAGTCCTGTCGTGGCACAGTCACCTATGCCTCACTGTCTACATGCCATATCAGGTACAGTTTGATTTGCATCCCTGATAACAACTCGAGGCACTTCTTGGCCCCCTATTAGCAGTGCAACAGAGAAAGTCAAACTCTTCCTGAGCATCCCCACTGAGCTCTTCATTCAATTACCTCCTTCCTTTAGCTGAAGCTGCAGAGGCAAATTGTGCATTTGTTGTAAATATCCCTTGTGTGCATCACTCCATTCCCCTGCTCTTGTTAGCAGAAGCCGCCAAATAGCAACAATGGCCTTTGTTTTCTTTGCTTGAGACTTCACTTCAGCAGCCTTCCTGCTCAATACAAAGTCCAGTCCGTCAGCGTCATCTCCACTCAGTTATCTGGAGCCTTGAGAAGCAACAGGCTACATTTAAAGATCGGAAACAGGTCAGGATAGCAATCAGTCAGGACTGAGCTTTGGTGCTTCCAGGAAAACAGCTGGATAGCAACACTTCATCAACTGTAGGAAAGCTACTGATTCAACTTTGACCTTATGGCAGGAACAGTGGGTAGATGTGTGGCATCCACATTAGCATCCAAAGAGGTCTGGGAGAGAAAATATATTTCAAGTCAACAGTCACCTACCTCTCCTGTGATTATTTGGTATAAAGCAAGGCTCCTTCCCCTTTATGCTACTACCAAACCAGCGAAACAACAGTCTTTGCTAGCACAGGGCTGCTTGTATGTTATCTTCTCTTCCACTTTGCACTTTGGAAGCAGCAGGCAGCAATTAGCTCCGCTCTTTGTTTATTGCCAGTTTAATTTCTCTTACCAGCTGAAGAATTCTGTGGCAGAAAAATGCTGAGACTAGAGGAGGTGCAGAAAAAGCAGCCCTAGCGGGTGAGGAACCTCCGAATATAGCTGGGGTGTATTCTAGTTGGGTCACAAGCTCTCAAATCACCTGTGGGAAACACTGCCAGACCCACAGACTGAGAGGGACCAGATTAAACAGAGCCCTTTTTGTCTTGAGGCCTTTCACCAAAGTGAACATTTTGAACATCTTCAGTTCAAAAACTGCTTGCTCCCCTTTTGGGGTGGCTTTCCCTGAATACTGGAATGATTGGTTTTATTGCTGCTAATAGTGACAGACAGTGAATTTCAAAGTCTTGTGAATATTTCATGGAAATGGAAGCACAGCACAAATAAATTTACACAGATATATTTAACTTTGGAGATTGATTGAAAGTTATTTTCAGCAGGACTTTAATAGTTGGTATTCATCAGGGGCTGGGAGGTGCGGGCTTCACTGCAATATAAGCATGACCTATCTGACCCAGATTTTCACGCTGGAAACGTTAACACATGTAGCCATCATGGGACAGAAGCCATGCTTATGGACCAGTCTAATGCAAAAGAATATTTGTCTACTATATGAAAGAGCAGAAACCAGGTGAAGGCAAAGCAGTGAAAGCACTGCCTCGCACAAAATATCTCCAGCTGTAATGTCAAAGTGTTACCTAGTGAACGCACGATACTTGAAACTCAGAGGGGCTCACTTTCATTCAATTCACAGCTAGTCATTACTGCAAGTGTGAGGAATATATACAAAAGAAAATAAGAGGATGAACTCAGTTAATGAATTATTCCCTGTGAATTATTTATTTGGCTCAAAAAATAGCCAGAGTTTTTGCTGCACAAGGAGAAATTTCAAACTCATTCCACAAAAGCTGCTTACTAATTCCTTGGTGAAGACGGAGTTTGTAGTGAGAAGGTATAAAGCAGTGCCTGAGCAGACTGCTTAAGACACTTCAGGTGAAATGCTGACTTAGGCGAGTTTTGCCATCGACTTCAGAGCCATTGTTTCCCCTCCAGCTCAACAGTGATCATTGCTGTCTAATAAACAACTGGCGTTCAGATATTGCAGGCAAACTTGTCAATTTTTATACATGCCTTTCCAAAGCTGACAGCTTCACGCAGCTGCCTGTGTATATGTACCCTCTGTGGGACGCTAATGCTCTCTGCAAAATGTACTTGTGTATTAGTCTGATCCTGCAGAGCACTGTGTTATGTGTTATGATCCAACAGAACATTTAAATGTGTGCTTACATTTCTGCATCCAAGTTGCCAACATGGAGCAGGTATTTACGTATTTAGCTGGACCACAGCAAAGAGCCCACTGCCTTGTAAGATAAGCTCTGACACAACATATATTTTAACTAGCAGAGCAACACGTTTGTGGTAATCTTGAAACATCTGGAGCAAAGCTTTAAAGTATCTTAGGACAAGTTAACATAATGGGTTTTGTGGGGTTTTTTTAAAGTAGAAAACAGGAATCATTCCAACAGACACTTCAGATGATGTGCCAGAAACACACAGCAACAATGATATATACATTGTAAGGTTAAAAAAATTTCTAAATTCAGGCATGCTATACAGTCTCCTCTTTTCAAAAATTACTCTCACATCCTAGTCTGCCAGATCAAAGTTGATATAATCCAATTAGTACAAAAAGAATTAAGAAGAAAAACTCAAAGGTAGACGTTGTTGCTGTAGTCATTATTGTCATTATTCTAAATAATAAAGCGTTTCATAGAATCGTAGAATCACTAAGGTTGGAAAAGACCTCTAAGATCATCAAGTCCAACCGTCAACCAACACGACCATTACTCCTAAACTAGGCCCTGGAGTGCCATGTCTATACCTTTTTTGAACGCCTCCAGGGTTGACGACTCCACCACCTCTCTGGGCAGCCTGTTCCAATGCCTAACCACTCTTTCGGTAAAGAAATTCTTCCTGATGTCCAATCTAAACCTCCCATGATGCAACCTGAGGCCATTTTCTCTCGTCCTATCGCTAGTTTCTTGGGAGAAGACTCCAACACCCGCTTCACTACAACCTCCTTTCAGGTAGTTGTAGAGAGCAATAAGGTCTCCCCTCAGCCTCCTCTTCTCCAAACTAAACAGCCCCAGTTCCCTCAGCCGCTCCTCATAAGACTTGTTCTCTAGACCCTTCCCCAGCTTCGTTGCCCTTCTCTGGACACGCTCCAGCACCTCAGTGTC
>WAAD01032518.1:38860-50498 GCA_013389945.1 Fregata magnificens | reverse complement strand
AGCGGCTCCCCCGGCCCCCAGCCCACCGAGGCGCTAAACGGGGCTCTCGTCCCTTCATCGGCGAGTCGGTTTCGTTCCCCCGAGTTCTCCCTCGTCTGCGCTCTGCCACGCACGTCGCGTGCTCCTATCGTAAATCCAAGTGGCTAGTGTCGCACGTGGGTGGCCTGCAATAACCGGAGGCAGTTCACATGCCTCCTAACGAGTTCCTCGCTGAGAAAAGCCCTGCCGAGTCTGCGCTGTGCTTGCCTGGGGCATAGACTTGAGCAAGGGTCTCATAGCCCCAATTCCTTCTACATGAAGCGTACGCAGGGTGAGAACTCCAGTCCCTGAGTAGCTTTTAGTGTAAGGGGACGCAGGAGGCAAACAACAGTTAGAGCACAGACAGCAAGAGGCAGTTTTGGAAGGGCTCGCTGAAGAACCCAGATTTCTCACTTTTAAAGGAAACCCCCATCTACTGGTTCATATATTCCTCCCTGCCTCACAGGTGGGCCAACCTGACACTTTAGCTGCTTTCTCTGGGCCACGTCCAGCCAAGTCGGGAAGATGCCCAAGAGTGGAGAACCTGCAGCCTCGCTGGGCCCCCCTGCCTAGGCACTGAGCACCCTCCCCGGGAAGAAAGGTATCTTCCAATCTCCTGTGAGCGCCCTGTATTGCAATGAGTGTCTTCAGCCTTTCATTGCACCTCTGAGAAGAGCCTGTCTCTCTTATCTCAGTGCCCTGCCGTGAAGGAGCTGATGACATCCAGAAGAGCTCCCTTTCACCATCTTGTTCCCAAGCTGAACAAAAGCACTTCTTGCTGCCTCTCCTGCCATGTGCCATGCTCCAGCACTCTCTGCATCTCAGTGGCCTCCACGGGACTTGCTCCATGGGGTCAGTGTCTGCCTTAAGATGACTCGGGGACCACAAACTGAACCTGGCATGTGACAATGCTGAACTCCAGGAAGTTCCCATCAGCCCATTTCTCTGGCTTGTCAAGGTCCCTCTGAAGAGCAACCCTCTTCTCCAGCGTATCTGCCATTCCCCTCAGTCTGGAAGCATCTGCAAATTTGCTGAGAACATACTCTGTCCCATCATCCAGGTCATTGGTAAAGACATTGTACAGTCTTGGCCTCAGTATCCATGTTTCAGAGGGACACCACTAGCAGCCAGCCACGAGCTAGACTTTGCGTTGCTGATTGAAACACTTTGAACCCCAAGCTCCAGCCAATTTTCCATGCGTCTTCTAGTCCACTTATCTAGTCCATATCTTTCCCACATCCCTACCCACTTGCCAGTTTTTACTGTATGTAAAGGCAAATCTAAAATCTACAGTGCATGTGGACAGCTTCGACCAGTGGCACGCTATAATCAGGCATATGGGTATCTGAACTCAGAGTACAAGAAGTAACCTCCTGCCTCTCCCCCAGTACGTGCACTTCAGCATCAGGTTCCTGAATGAGCCCTTGGCAATGAGTAAGAAGGGAAAAAACAAAGAATAATTTTCAAAATTTTTTGCTGAGAATACTTATTACTTCAATGCATCCCTAATTTGAGCAGTGCCTAACAAAGAGGTCTGATTTGCACTGAAATCTGTGATTGGAGCTCAGATAATTCTAGACAGCACAGCTTGCCGATAATTTTTGGCTTTCTGAAGAGTGACGCCTTGAAAACTTCCCTTTGTGTCATCTAGTCTCTCCCCTAGCGAGCAGGCCACCCTAACTGATCACAGGCCAATGACCTAAATCCACCCATGCTATGTGACCTGATTCCTTGATTTTAATACCCAGTCTGCCTGAGGTTCCCATATCTACACTCTCATTTTGATAACAGAACTAGTGTTTATTCTTTAAAATATTGGACAACCTAGCAGGAAGTGACCCCTTTGTATAAGAAAATGCTCCCATTTTTTTTTTTCTTTTCACTTGTATCTGCATTTTAAAAATAATGCCATAATGCCAGAGTGGGTTCAATAATTCAATCCAGACCATCACTAAACTTGTGTTACAGTCACCATCTAAGTAATTAATATTCTGGGGAAAAGTCTCAATCTAGGAAAGCATTTCAGCACATGTTTATGGTTAAGCATGTGCTTAAACCTACAGCTATTCAACAACGCACTGCAGCCTGTACTTGAGCACGTGCTTAGACATGTTGCTGACTCAGGGCTTTAGTCCGGAGCAAAAAAAGCAAACCTACATTTGATCTTGCAGGCATAGTTAACAAAAGCACCCAAAAAGAACGAGAAAAAATAGTTCCATTTGTAGCATGATTACAAAGCCACTTAGAGTGAATTCAATGCCCCCAGCACATCTGTGTAGTAAGAAGTATGGATCACGTAAGTGGGTATTCCTGTGGCTTTTACGAAATCCCCGCATAGCTTCACGCAGCTGGCAAAATCAAAGCAAATGCTCAGTACAACTTCCAAGGCTTTAGTACATGTACCTCTCACTCTCTGGTTGACAAGGAAGCCACAGCTTTTGTGTCAGCTCTAGTGGCACAACTCAGCAAGCCATTTGTTTGATTAGCAGTGGTGAGCAGATAACAAGAAGCAGGTCCTGACAAAGCCTCTTGTATCTCAAGGGTTTTATGAACAGTTGTCAACACTTCTGCATCATTAAGTAGATCTACGCTCATATGCTCAGAACAAGTCTGCAACTTCAAAGCCCCATGTAACTCATGTAAGTGCGTGCTGACAACATGGTTCAGACAAATGCCAGACAAACACATGCATCAAAATACTGTCATACTTCCGTTTCTAAATATCAGCCCCACTGCAGAAAGCAATGTCTGTGTTTCACAAGTAGCTCTTTGTAATTCATGCCAGCCATCACCAAAGGGTGCCCGGTCCCCCTCACAAGCTGTGTCAACACGGGCAGATTGCCCTTTTGTACAATCTATGGACAACACGCAGAGGAGCAACACGGAAAGAGCAGAAGTCGAGCAGGTGCTGACTGTTTCTCCCTGTGAACCTGCGTTTGGTGGCGGTAGATCTGGATGGGTTGCCGCAGCAGCAGTGGGAATTTTCACCATGCTGTATCCTGACTCAGAGAAGCTGCCTAGCCCTTGTGCACAGCTGCTTTGAGTGTAAGGGGAAAACATGCTGATTCTTACAGATGCTCAGTGTCTGGAAGAACTGAACCACCACCCCGTTCAGCATCCTTCAGGCTGAAACTTTTCCATCCCCCATCAGCAGACCTAGAAAACAGCCTAAGTCCCTAAGATCTGAGTTATTTGCCTCTTTTGGTAACTACTGTGTACTCGCTGCCATCTTCATCAGCTTATTTGGCTCTCTGTGATGTTTTAATTTGATGGCATTCAGGAGCAGGAATACTTCACACTTATTAAAAAAAAAAAAGCTGAGGCCTAGTTTCATCAATGTCTGATTAATGGCAGGCAGCACTGGGAGCCGAAATATCTCTGGCACAAAACTCGGGTTTTTTTCAGCTGCTTTCATGAAAGTGAAACAGCCACATCAGTTATCAACTACAACAAAGGTTAAAAGCAGCACAAAAGCAGGGACTTCTTTGGGTTATAGGAGAAAGTGGCCAGGCTCCCTCCACAGCACACATATGCCATGCTTTCATTTTTTTAGGTGAGAACACAAAAGTAAATATAGTAGTTTACGCATGTAGGAAAAAGCATTGGGGGGGCGAGTGGGGAAAAAAAGGCCAAGTGAAAAAAGGAGAAGCATCCAGTTTTCCCTAAAGAAAAATGAGTATTTACACAATGTCACACCAAGCCCTGGTGCTACAGAGTGATGAAGCAAGAAGCACATGAGTTCTGCTTTTTGAACTTTACTCCTGCAGCAGAATGACAGTAGCAGAGATGGCCACACTGCAGCAAGGAATATCTGGGGGAAGGCTGAAGACCAGCCTTGTATGGAGGGACTTTGAATTGCTTTTGTTCTTTTTTCAGCGCATTTTCTAATAGGAGATTCTGAACCAAGTGTTCTGTAGGAACACGGAAGTGGTAAGGAGTGGTCCCTTGTGAGCTTGGGCAGCCATGTCAAGATAATCTTTTTTAATAATCATTCTGAGCTCCATTTTAACAAAAGCTTTGGGGTTTTTGGCCCAAATATTTCCTTTGGAAAGCTATCCCATAATCTTATTCTCTACCAGTAAGGAATTCTTCTAGCTTCCAGCCTAAATACATACTTGGCACAAGAACAACAATTATAAGCTGGCTGATACCATTCTTTATCTGAAATAACTCTGTTCTCCTCTCTTCCTGCTCCTCAATGCTTACAAGCAATTCAGCATTGTCTCTAAGTCTTCATCATCATGGGGCAAAAAGACAAGATATTTCAACCTCCTCTTCTAACAAGGACCATTCCTCCTTTCTGATAATTGCCCTATCAGCTTTCCCCACCTTGATCCAGTATCCATCTGATGTTTTTTGGGACACACACCATTCCAACACCAGTGGCTGGTGGCCAAGACCCCTCCCTGCCCCAGTCACTGGCACTGAGACCCCACTTGCTTTGGTAGCTGACACCACAGGCCTGGGGCACTTACACCCCTGGTCTGACTCCAGCTGCTGGCACCAAATCCGTCACGCCGGTCCCCCCAGTAGCTGGCAATTAGTACTTGCAGCACCCATGCACACGGGACAGAGGGTGATACTATGCAGTTAGTTAAGGAAGGATTTAATAAGAAAGTAGGACAGATTGCAGTGATCAGGCACCAGGCTCAGTCAGACCAACGTGCTGACCAGCCTCAGCTTACATGCAACTGGCTCCTTTTACGCCCCCTTCTGTCTGCCCCCCAACCCCTTCTTCCTCCCCGAATCCAGTCCCCTGCAGATTCCCTCAGCAACTGNCCTGCACCCTTGGGTTTGCATCCTTATCAGTTGCAAAGCACCAGTTTGCCTGCAGTTTCTTGATAGCCCATCAGTTACTGTGATTGCCCAGGTTTGTTTCTCATCTTTCTCGCTGTTACATTTATCTATCACATTTGTGTCTCTGCATGTCTTGTTCATGGTTTCCCTCTTTTCCTTAGGATCCCATCTGACAAGGTGTTTGACCAGGTAATCACTTCACAGGTTCTAACTCCAGACTTCTTGTGTCCTTCCAAGACCTTGTGCTTCCTTCTTTCTTAGTCTCTGACACAGATAAAATAATTTAAAACCAGGGAGAAATTGAGATATCACGGGACGTGTTCCCCAGTTGGATAGCAAGATTAGAAGGGAGGCAAGCATGGGAAGGGCCTCAGGAGTGCAGCTCCCTGCTGATCCAGCCTGAAAAGACTTACATTTGGGTTTATTGAAATGTCCTATTTCCATGACAATTGTCAAAATAGTTCAACATTTATACACGCACACACACATACACTTTGCCACAATTTTGCTATTTTTTTCATCCTGATCCAGAACAGAAACCTACATTTTTACCCATGACTGTAGCTTCAGTTTTCCAAACAGCTCCAGTTACTTTACTACCAGGAGTAACTAGACCTCTTCATTTTTCATTACATCTTTGGGACTAGGAATGACATAAAAAAGGAAGAGACAGAGACAAAGAGTAAGAAGATAAAGAATATCCCTACAGACTAAAAATCTAACCAAGTGTGTGTCTGAATCATCTTAGCAGCAGCTCACAAAGTGTTTTCATTGTAGTCTGTATTCTTGCTTTTGAAGGATTATTTTGAGTGGAGAATTAATTTGAAATGTTCACCACAGTTTTTTCAAAACATGAATTTCCTGCGATACATTCTAAGAAAAACACGCAGCAGGCTGAGCCTCATTAGAACTATTTCCAAAAGAACCATGTAACAAAGGTATTGGCAGAAACTTACCTTTTCTTTGGACCTCATTGTGAAACACAGTAGAGCAGTAACAGGTATAAAATAAACGATGTGTGCACAGCACAGAACCTCAGTTGTAAACTTATTCAACAGGCTGCATACACCTGTTCCAAAAACACCAACAAGCATTTTGTTTCAGGGTTTTTTTTTTTCCCTGGGATTACCTGCATTAGCTTTGCCAGAGCCAAAGTTAAAATGATAATGTTCATTGGTGGCATCTGATGGTGGCAGAGTGATGCTGATGTTTGCCACAACAGTTAGTCTGACTTAATATGACCTTTACGATGCCAGCGTAAATGTTCACTAATGTGACATTAGAAGATATGAGATGACCCAGTTGAAACGCATGTGGCCTTTTATCTCCCTCTGGTGGCTAGTTAGCAAACCACTAACTAATCCACTGCTGCCTCAGCAGGCAGAGCCAGCCTGTTAGTTCAGCCAGCCCCACTTTGTATATTCACAAACACTAAGGGTTCAACCCCAATGGTAACTTTGCCTCGGGCATCTTGGAAGGTGTTGGCACTTGAGGGTTTCGACTGCTTGGAGCGGCATGTCTCAGGTGAGGTCCCTTCCAGAGCAACCAGCATTCTCACCGCTGTGTATTTCCATGTCCCCTCTAGAAGCCATCCATAGGACAAAAATCCCAGAAGTCTCTGGCTGAAAAATTGTCCGTTTGGGGGTCCTCAGCCCAAGGATTATTCCTTGCCTTGGCAAAGATGCCTTATTTGCTTTGTCCAAGATGCAAGGGCTGTTAGTCTAACAGATTACAGAAGAAAATACACCGAGAACCGTTTCTCCTTAGCGTATTAATTGTATTTCCTTTCTCATAGCAGACAGAGAAAAGTGCTTTTCAAGTATAACATTTTATCCTGCTGACAGGAACAACCTGATAGTATTTTTCTTTTTGCAACAGAAAAACAGACATACGCTCTGTGTTGATAGCTGCTGCAAAAAAAATGCTCAGTGGTGAAGGTCTAAACTTATCTCCACCTTTCCTGTACACTGATATCTCTGTAAGAATATTGTGTTGCAGAAATGCAGTTTCCAAAGTATCTGTTTTGTTTTTGAAGTCCCACAGCACTTTGGATCTGCTCATCACTTTGCATAGGGGTTGATGTGGAACAGGCAAACATGGAAACTCCTGCTCGTTTCAAGTCTGGGTCTGAATGTGATACCGGGGGTAGACCACAATCTTCCAGAGGTGGGTTTCACGATGCAGCATATATTGTAATTAAACTAAAATTAAAAAATGTTTTTCTCATTAATTTTGCTAGGGACAGAAATTAATGCACCTCACCAAACAATGAACACAAGAGACTGCAAAAAGACTGTCCTTCTTAAATTGTGACAATGGTAAATGCTTTCTTCTCCCTGTGCAACTCACTTCAGCTAGGGCTGATCCCCTTGTTTGTTTCCCTGTGGGAAGAGGAAAAGAGCGGTTTCACACCTTTAACCCATACCTAGGAGCTGCTCATCTGTTATTATGTTGTTAGTGCTGAATTGAACTTGGACAAGGTGGATGACTCCTTAAAAAAAACCCAAACCTTTGGAGGCTGCCGAGCTTACTACTTTGATTTCTCAATAAGCAGCTTCAGCAAGAAGAGAAGCAGAAAGGAGAAGACTCTTCTAAGACAAAAGAGGCATCTTCTACCAGTTCCGGCAACAGCAGACAAATTCCTGTGACTAGGCAACAGAGAAAGGAGGAAAGAAACACACTTAATGTGGTTTATTAGGAAACTGAGGGAGCAACTGGAAAGGGCGACCTGTCATGCTTGTTCCTATGTTGGCTATGAAACAGTTACAGGAACCAAAAACTGGATCTTTTCACCTGAATATGGTACTTAAGTGTTTACATTTGGAGAAAATCTGTCCTATTTACTTGTGTTTAGACCAGTTTATACAAGGTAATTTTTAAAAGCTTGCTAGTGGTGTGGGGTTTTTTTCCTAAAACCTTCTTGGCAATTAAACTCCCTGTGGCTTTCTATACATTGGGATTTGGATTCACTGCCTGCCAATATGCATGTCTGCCTACAGAGTGGTTTCACTCTGACTGCCTTCAAGCAGACAAACGCACCCATGCAGTTAGCCTTTATATTGTTGTAATATCACTCTCTTTTTTCATGCATAAAGAGTCTAAATTTAAATAAAAGTGCAAGTACCTGAGAAACAAATAAGAACTGATGTTCAGTTACATTAAAATCCCTCGATGGAGGCAAGATGTCGAAACATTCTTGTGTAAATGAGAATCAGGCACATACTTTGAGGGTGAAACGACACTGGTTTATAACGGGGCTGAGACTGCTTTATACAACAGGAGTCAAATTCACAGCTGGGCAAGGTTCCCGCATGCATCAGCAAAGACTTGCACCAGACCCCTAAGGACTTCAGCGGGACTGAGTTAGAGCCATGCACTCACATGGTTCTGTGCAGAGCTCTGAATCTCATACAATTCTTGAGAAAACTGTATTATATTCTTGAAAAAAAAAAAGTATTACACACTAGTCAAAGATATGTGTCATCTGTGATTGTCATGCATGTCAGGTCTTGCTTCTGTATCAATTGCCTATGTTCACAGAGCACGTGACTCTGTCATTCTGTTTTTCTCCCTCCTTAGAGGCTCAGCTAAAAAATGTTTAGTCTCAGCTAATTCAATTTCTTGCCTTACACAAGCAGAATGGTAAGGGAAACAGCACAATGGTTTTTTTTCCCAGACTGAGTGACATCTTTTTGAATACAGGCCTAGAGGTATGAACTTCCAAGAGCTGCTTCCGATCCTTGTGCTTGTCCTCTTTTGGAAGATGGGTGCAATACTAATAGTAAGAGAACCATAGCTTCTTTATCAGCCTGCTACACAAATCAGCTATTTAATATCTGAAAAGCACTTGTAGCCATAAAAAAGTACAATGGATTCTGATTTGTATGTGTTCCTCTTATTCTCTAAGTAAGAAGACTAAGTGTCCTTCTCAAACAGGACAAGAATGCATGTTTAAGAACAAAAACCAGTAATGTAGGCTGAGTAGCCTACCAGCATGCCAAAGTGGCACATGATCAAAACTTGACTGCATTTGTACTATATCATGAAATTATACAGAAATTTATATACCCCTTTTTTTAATTGATTAACTAACTAAAGAGCTAGGCACTAGCAAAACTTAAGTGTCTGCTTAATGGAAGTCCACATGAATAGGAAATCAGTTGACATGTTGTGCTTCTCTAGCAGGTCTCAGTCTAGCATGGTATCTGATGGTGTACTTACGGACAAACATAGTCCTACTGAAGTCAAAATGGTACAGCGTTAAATGCATTAACTGCTTTGCTGAGCCTGGAAGGGACAAAGGGGGCAGCTGCCACGGAGAACCTCCCTGCACGTAGAACTGTCCCTTGGTCTTTGAGACATGCTGGGTGGGCTAACCCAGCCCAGCCCGGAACTGAGGTGAAGCACTGCCTTCCTTGTATGCTCCCCTGCATTCCCATGATGGTCACAGGAATTTCAGTGGGGGACAGTGGGGAACAGCATTGAACTGAGGGTTCAAAGCCAGAAACTCCTGCAACAAGATAGCTCATGCTACTGATGAAGTGAGAAAAGAGGCAAAGATGGGACATGGGATGAGCAGGTGAACACTGCTGCTTTTTTTTTGCTTTTTTTTTTTCCAAATGAGAAAGATGTGTGAAGAAATGACAACTTTTAGAGAAAGGTGAGATGAGCAGGTAGGGAAGCATGTATTTCCATGCTCTTAACGAATTGTTCTTTTACAGTAGCTAGTGGAAGGAAAACTGTGCAAGGCTATAGAAGTCCCTTGGCAACATTCCTGCAAACCAGTGTTTTTTTCTGAACGTGGGTCAGTTTGTACCACACACTGGAATTAGAGCTCTACCACACTGCAGATCTACCCCACAGCTATGCTGCACCGACCAACAATCTCCGTCAGCTTAAGAGTACCCATGCTGCGTGCTCTGAACTAGCAGCAAGGGGTAGTTTGCTTCCTCCATGTACTGCGTCCTGTTGGGATGGAGTTCATTTTCTTCATAGCAGCCAAATGGTGCTGTGTTTTAGATTTGTAATGAAAACAGAGTTAATAACAAAAACACCAATGTTTTAGCTGTTACTGGATAGTGCTTGCTCATTGTCTCTGTTTCTCACTGTGTCCTCCCCTAGGGAGTAGTCTAGGGATGGGCAAGAAGTTGGGAGGGGAGAGCTGGGACAGCTGACCTGAATTGACCAAAGAGATAGTCCGTACCACATAACATCATGCTCAGCAATAAAACTGGGGGAGGGGAGTTTTGTCCTAAGTAGACATTACTCGGAGACAGGCTGGGCATCACTCCGCTGGTGGGAAGTGGTGAGCAATTGCCTTTACATCACTTGCTTTTTTTCCTTTATTTTCCTTCAGTTATTAAACTGTCTTTACCTTGACCCATAATTAATTTTTTTTTTCCACTTTTCCCTGCCCATCCTCTCCACCATCCCACTGGGAGGCTGGAGTGAGCGGCTGGGAGGGAGCTTAGCTGCTGGCTGGGATCAATGTACCACACCACAAAAGCAGGCCAAATATTGGTTCAGTGAATCTCAGCAGGCTTTTTGTTGGTCCAGGTGGGCACTTGGAGAGATAC
Source organism: Fregata magnificens (assembly GCA_013389945.1). NCBI lineage: Eukaryota > Metazoa > Chordata > Aves > Suliformes > Fregatidae > Fregata > Fregata magnificens. The sequence continues at coordinate 40,107 of WAAD01032518.1, read as the reverse complement.
TGCATTATATTCAGACTCTTTCTCATTTTTTCTTGCATGAAAGGGTATGTTACCACCATGCCTACTCTTCCAGCTGATAGCACTCCTCTTCAGTCAGGTCACAAAGGGGTTCTTCATCTCCCCCAATTGTAAGCAGACTTCCACCAGGTCCCTTCCTGATTAGAATTTTCTTGTTTCTTTCAAAGAAACTCAAAAAAGCTGTCCCAGTGCTGACTTGTCATTACAGCAGACACCAGCCTGCAAGTGTCACCCAGGCTCAAAACCACTTCTCCTTGGCAGGTAAATCCAGCCACAAGACAGCTTTGAAGATAAAAAGGAAGCACGCTCAGTGGAACACCCCCCCTGCTTTCTTCAGTTCCAGCACTCCACTGAGATGTACAGAGGTTTTAAAGGGAAAATTGGGCTTTCACAGCATCCTTTCTAAGCCAAGTTGACAGTCAGAAATAAACTAACTAGAGATGCCACAGAACTACTCNTTATATTTACTTTGGCTGGAAATCTCTTCTTTTCCCATGGAAACAGTAGCAAGAAAGCTATTCATAATGAAACGCAGCATTTAGATAAAAATCTTTAACATTAATCATATATCATCATGCTATGTTCAAGTATACTTCAGCTTATCTTCTGCACAGTGGTTCGGTTTGCCCTTTAATACCATGAACAAGTAAAGTACTTCCCTAACACGAAACAATTTACCAGAAAAGCAATTGCTTTGAAAGCATTCTTTCTGACCAAGATTTGTTGTGTCTGCCTTCTCCCATCCCATTTTGGCTGCTTTGATTTTCTCACCTGACACAAAAGATTGGTGTTCAGCCAGCAGATTTATTGGTGGAAGTGGACTGACATGATTGCCTTTCTGTGTAGGTGAGAGCCAGGACCAAGAGTACTTACTCCAATGCTGTGCATCACAGGGAGTGAAGAGTGCCACCAGTTTCCACAAATCTATCCATGTCCCTGAGGTGACAAGTTTTGGGGGAGATGTCTGACTGCAGAAAAGTTTCATGTGCCTCCATCAGGCACTCCAGAGGTCCATCCACTTGCTGGTGATTTGGGAAACAAGCAGGCTCTGGTAGGTTATTGGTTCTATTTCTACAGGACGCTGCTTATTGCTAACTAGCATGCAAACACACTGCTCTGGGGGAAGAGAAGCAAGACATTATCAAGCCAATGCTTGTGTCCCACCACACTTCAGCTGGGGAGCTGCGCCAAAAGCCTTTCTTTAGGAGATGCAGATGGAGCTTGTCATC
>WAAD01032518.1:17186-28947 GCA_013389945.1 Fregata magnificens | reverse complement strand
TGATGTTCACAGACAATTGCTTCAAAAAATAACGGATGAGGTCCACTGAAGGCAGAAGGGAAGCCAGGATATTCCCAGGTTTGATGGTCCTCCTGCAGAAAAGAGGCACAGGGTCGTCTCCAACTATCTTACTTCCAGTCTCTTTATCTCTAAGAAAATCAAGTGTTACACCAGTCTGATTTCCTGTGAAGCAACAATCCCAATGAGAAAATACGCTGGCTGCAGAAGATGTAGCAAGTCCTATGATTCATGCAGGTCTGTACAGGGTTTCTGCCCTGGAAGGCTACAACTCTAGCAGGCCATATAGGAGGTGCTTGGTAATACCTTCCCCTGGCTATTTGTAGGGTGTAAAAACAGCAACAGGAACCAAAACAAACGCTGTCCACAATAGATCTGAATGAACTGTAGTTTTCATACCTCTTGCTACAAACTGGGAGGTGAAGGGAAGGCTATGAGTTGCTGTTGATATGAAAAAACTGCCTGAGACAGGAATAAAAACACTTCCTGCCTCTGGGTGAGGAAAACAGTCAGTAAGAACATTGCCACCATGCTGCTCACTTCCAGCTGGAGCATTTTCTTATGCACAACTGTGAGGCTGCTCCCATAATCCCCCATGCCCCATATCTACTAGGGGACTTGCCAGAGCTGGGAACAATGTTTTTCTGTGTAGGTCAGCTTACTTTGTGATAGAAGGCTCCCTTCTGGTGTGTAAGACTGGCCTCCTACTAGAGGGCAGCCAGTTTTAGCCAGATATCCCTTCCATGTTCTTTTACCTATGGGGCATGTTAGAGCAGGAGTCTTTTAGAAAGCACCTCCTTGTTCTGTGATTTCTATGTATTTTGTGCCTTAGTGCAGAAGGACTGTGCTCTAGAGTGGCCACAAGCCTTGCAGAAGCCCATGACTATAGAAGACAGTTTAGAGGGATGGCAGGTCTCGTCTCCTTTGTCTTTACAAGTGACCACTAAGGCTCCCCAGGGACAGTGAAGTTTTCTGATCAAAGCAGGGAGGGTACAGTGAAAAGACATGATAAGATATAGTCCTTAATGAACAGTGCAGGGACAACAACAGACAAAATTTGGGAAAAAACAGTGGTGCTAGAGCTAAGTGTGCTGGAGATAAGTTTCTCTCATTGCTGACCTGCTACAATTTAACATGGTATTTTCAGTCTGCACTCCAGTTCTCCTCATTGGGGTACTGCAGCATGGCACATCTCTGTACTCCAGCGACAGAGAGAAAAGGACCATTTTCCCTAAACCAGTTCCTACACAATAGGAAAGCTAGCAGTGTTTCCTAACCAGGGGTTGTTAGTGCTGCAAGGATCCCTGCAGAAAGTCCATGTGATTTCTGAGTTCAGCCCAAACCAAAATCTCTGTGTCCCAAATCCCAGACTCCAACTTTGTTATGCAGAACCCCAAATGTTTGGAAACAGTAGAGACCCCTCATTTGATCCCATAAGAAGCTTCCTCACTAGATGTCCTTAGAAAATTAAATTGCAAGCCAACAATTACAAGTTCTGCTGCTGTTTTCCCTTTGTTTGGTCCTGAAAAGTTTCACTCAAGCCCTGGACTCCTGTGAAAATTCACTTGCCATGTAGATCTTTGCTTCATGTTACCCACATGCACATCTCAGTTGCACTGATCTACAAAGTGTGCCTTCACCTGTATAAAGTTCTCGTAAGCTTCTGTTTGTAATGCCCTGTCTGATACAGCAGCAGGAAGATGACCCATGCTGCTGTACCAAAGATCTCTGACATGGCAGAGACCTCCCACTGAGTGACCCATCGGGTGAGTCTTGGTGAACAACCACCTTCCAAGATTTTTCCTAGCCAGTTGTTACCACCTTAAGAGATACTGTGCAGGCACCTTAGTCATTCCAAAGCACTTTTCCCTCTTTGCATCTTAGAATTATCACTAATACTGTCACAGCAAAATAATATTATCAATTACCGTTGGTTTAAATTAGGTCCCTAGTGGATGCCTTAGCAAAGCCAGTTAATCACATTTGGATGAGACCACATACCTGAAACAAGTAATTATATTCTCTGCTTGCCCCAGGAGCCAGAATTATCAGGTTAATTACAGACAACTCAGAGCCACCGTGGCGTGTGAGCCACTGTCTTGAGTATAAGGATGCATTGCTCTGGATGACTTGGAATTTAAAATCCTAGTTACACCAAATGCACATGGCTCTCAGACATGATTAATGGGTTCAGTGCGTTTGATCCCAATGCTGTAGCTCTGTTTTCACACTGGAAACAGACAGCTCCTTGGAAAGTGGTGCCTGAAGCGTTGAGTTTCGCTGTTAAAAAGCAAAAAGCTAAAACAGGCTGATTTGATTTGTAAGTGTGTTTAGTCACACCTTTAGCCATTTTAATGCAAGTAAGTGCTCACCTGATATAAATGGTGGTCCACTAATTTCCAGCAGGGTATGCGATGCAGAGAATCAAAATTCAGACAATGTTTGGAAGATCAAAGGTTGTTTCCAGTCCAGCCTTCCTAAATTCTTCCAGTCATGCAATACTTCCAGCTTTAAAGGAACGATTCCTTCCCTGAAATATAATTTATGGAAAGAATGGGTCCAACTCAGTCTGCAGGTCACTACAGTCTTTCCAATTACAGACAGGCTTTCTTCTCTGCCAGCTCACTTCTGTCCCAGAAAGTAGGGGCTGTGCAGAACCCCACACCAGACTTTTTGCCAGGCAATGAACAGTTTGAACTCCAAGCAGAAGTTGAACTTCATAATGTCAGCAAATGAGTCTGGTCCACTGAACTCAAAGGACTCATGGAAGAAAGATTTGAAATCTGTCAGCAGCTTTTTTCTTCTTGTAAAACTCGCAGAGTGAGATGAGTCTTTTAGACCCATTCAACATCGGACATCTTTAAAACACAGTCTTTCTTAAGGGACCTGAGTGTGAGGACAGCTGGGCTGAGCTTTGTTGTGGGGTGCAGGTAACTTGTCCCTGAGGTCACCTGAAATTTTGCCCCTTTTCTGCCTCAGTGCAGCTTGCCTATTGGGGTCTTCCACACTGCTGTGCTCAGGAACTTTCTATGATTAATTTCTGGAGGCAGGAGTTACTGTGGGGGGGCTTCTTGAAGACAAAACAGTAGAGCAAGTCTCTATTCTGCTGCAGCATTTTGCTGCCTCTTTGTTTCTTTGCAGCCTCCCACACAGTCATCACTGTTTGCTAAGTTTTCCTTGTCTCTGAGTAAAATGACCTAGCTTGTACGCCAGCTGGCGTTGCCTCATCACCAGAAATAGCCTGGAACACCAGATTTTGGAGCTGCTCAACACCTCCTTCTCAGAGCCCTTGAACAGTGGCTTTTACAGTCCATTTTTCCTCTGCTGTGTTTAGAGTCAGACCTAGAGTCCCTAGTGGTTGTCCAAATGTCTTTGATCTGGAATGTGCCACGGTGATGTGGAGAAGAGGAAGAAAATCAGAAAGTGACAGACCCTGAAAAACAGACGGAGGTTGCGATTCAGCTTGACCAGGATAGATGTGCAAGCTCTGATAACGATCTAGGTAAACAGCATTGCATTTATAGTTCCAAATCACTCCATTTTCACACGACCGATGGGCTTGGCTCCCCTGTGGGTGTGTCAGAGGTGGCGATCAAGCTCCGGTCCCTGGGACTCTTCTCCTTTATGATATGCTCTTGCCTGAAACATTTTGATCCATTACATTTGAGAATCATACATCCAGGAGAGTCTAGAGGCGTGATTTTAGCACCACAAAATCTGAGCCCTCACTTGAATGGTGCAATTTTGGGAAGCAACCATGAGGATTCAGAGGTGACAGGTTTTTAGTGACCAACATACTTCAGCCAGTGAGAGCACTATGCACAGATGAATGGAAGCAAAGTTTTGCCTGGACAGCGCTGGGGCAGGACAACTGTACCCAGCCTGTCTATTTCAGTTTTCTCTCTCACAGTACCTTCAAGCTTCCCGTTTTATAGTTTAGGTTTCTTTTTACTCAGGCAAAATTTTGCTTTTAAGTTCAAAAGCCCCCCAGTCTTTCTGAAGAGATCACTAGGGAAAGGACTAGCTGCATCCCTCTTTGGATACTGGTCCACATGAGGCTCGACAGCAGCCCTCCTGTCTTCCCAAATTTTGAAAGAAGCTGTTGTGGCAGTAAAGGCAGCTTGAAATTGCAAAGCCACCCTTGCTTTTTGTACAGTGCCAATCTCACTGCTTCATTTCCAGCTTCAGACAGTAACTATCCTCTCCTTGTGTGACTTTCCTGGTAACTCAGATGACAATGTTTCACCCAACAAACCCTGCTCCATTGCCTGCCACAGTTTTTATTCCTTCTGTCAGGCACTTCCACACTATTGTGGGATAGTCCAAAATAGCCCTTAGCATGCTGAGTACCTGTACCACAAGTCTTGCTGACACACGTGCAGGGAAGTGAGTGTGCAGGAGTCAGTGATGCTGTGTAGGGTGCAATGGTGGCTCTTCTGATGGTCTGCAGCAAAGGGCTTTGGCAGTGTGAGGGCTGTTGAGTTGACAGTGACAGCATTCATTTGAACTGGGGGAGGCTACACGGCTGCTCCACTTGCATGACCAGAGAATTAGAAACTGGAGTGACTTGATGTTTCCAAATTATTACCTCATAAATAGCAGAAGCTGGGGGAAATAAGGTGAAAGACAAGCTTTAGCAAACATTTTGGCTTCAAATGAGTTCCTGGAGGATCTGGCTAATTTGCTAGGGTGTAAACACAACAGAAAATGTCACTTGTTCAGCCCAGGGGCTCTGCTGACCCTGCATTGTCTCAGGGGCATAGCCCTGTGCAGACATATTAGCCCACCCACAGAGCTCCCTGCTCATGCTGCTCTCAGTCTAGTTCAATGTTTGTCTGTATTCCAGCAGATACAGCTGAAGTCAAATGGCCAGACAAATTAAGAGTTTTAGGGAACGAGATAGGAAAGTAAGGGACTGTAGAAACATGGAGATCAAGAAGAGAGATTTGTTCTCTGACAGAAACAATTTCCTAATACCTAATGAGCCTACGAGACAAAAGCTGAAGTAGAAAGATGTGGTGTGTACAGGCTGCCACATACATTAAATGCTTTCTTGGCACCAAGGAGTTAAAAGGACACTTTCCAATGCTTACTGTTTTGCAAAGCATATCCTGCCCATGTAACAAAGGGAACAGTCCCAAGGCAGTCTCTGGAGAGGCAGCTCCATATGTTGCAAGAGTGAAGGATGTAAAGCCCAGATCCTCATCATGAGCAGTTCAAATCCTCATTTGAGAGGTATTCACAACTCTGAGGGGCATAGAAATAATGATAAAGATGATATAGGCAAGGAATTTGCATACTGGGGTAGGTTTCTGTCAGCTGAGGGCTGGCTAGTAAAGGAAACCTCTCAAAAGGCTGAGGACTCAAAAGGTGAGGGAGCTTTCCATCCAGGCTCAGGCTGAAACTAAATAGTTACCTTTTTTATATTAGGTGATACTTGAAGTCAAATATGAGACCTATCCTAAGCACCATTTTCTTTGCATATGTGAATGCATACAGCTTAAAATTAAGCCATGCTGGGTCACTCTGATGTCAAATCACATCCTGTGAAAATTTGCCATAGACCTGAGTACAACTTTCAGTAACTGCCATATTAGCCATTATCGGTGTTAACGTAAAGATCTGTCTTCACATATAAAAAATACATTCCAGTTGCTGCCACAATTTGATTTATGGATGCTAATATGGGTGAAAAGAATACAGAGCTAGGCCCATGGTCCTGCTTTACTGACAGTCCTGTACATTCCTGCTCAGAAAAATACCAGGCCATGACAAGCTGCAGGTGAGCCACTGCACTCTTTTTGCTTTTGTTTCCAAAGCTCATGTTCTGAGAGCATCAGTCTGACCTTCCATCTCCTCTTATAAAATAGAAAGTAGAGCTATATATCATAGGACAGTCAGGTGCAGACTACACAGATTTCAGACAAAGGGAGCTAGATAAATGGGCCAGTGGTGGCAGAAGACACAGCTTGACTGGCTATAGGATACCTTGCTGGATTTGGACATTAACTTTGCAGGGGTGAAATGCAGAACTGGCACCATTCGCTCTCCTCCATGTTCTTGGCAAGCAGGTTGCTCTATTAATAGAGCATCAGTAGCTCACCAGCCTGACAAAGGCATTTTGAAAAGTCTTTCCTGATCCATTGATCTTGCCTTCTGTTTTGTCTGTTGAAACATAGTCAATGTATTAAGGTGCTGCTTTTATTTGTAAGACTCCCTGATCTGTTCATGGAAAGGAATCCAAGCTCTGCACTACACAACTACTCAGTGCTGCAAGTAGTGAAACAGAACGATGCCTTTCTCTGTGAAGCTCTGGGCTGTGGCTGGCCTGGGCTAGCTACAGCCTTAATAATTTCCATTTCCATGGCTCAGTGCAACTGGCACAACTTACCTGAAGAGCTAAGCAGAGAGTAGCCAACCGGTTACTTACCCAGTATGTAATTTACTGCAATGCATTGCCCTTTAGGTGAGGAAGTTTCAGGCCAATTTGTTCTTAAAGTGTCGCTTCACTGCATGTAGCAACTGAGCTTTTCTGGGAACATGTTTCCATTCTCAGTCAATCTTGGAAGAAGCAGCTTTCCTGACTTAATGACTGACAATGCTCAGAGCCACCTGAGTAGCATGCATTGAGTGAGGAGAGTAAGAAATATCAAGATCGGTTGACCCCATAATTTTACCTTTCTTCTGCTTCACCTCTTGAACCTATTTGGGCAGTAATGAATATTGAAATCTTAGATGGCCTCACTTTTAGTTCACACAAAATGATACTAAACACCCCCACTGAACTGACGTGAAGAGGACTGAGCAGTCTTCACGTATCTGAAAGTTAGGCTCAGATGTGACTACTGATTTTGGGGGATGCTTGAACAATTTGACCCAAACTGAAGAGCCCTTTCTTCGGAACTGATTCAGCACCTAGGCTCTAAGAATCAGCTTAGTAAACCCTGTAAAATGCACACAGGACTTGTGTAACATAATGCAAAACAAGATTACTGAACCTTAACTAGTAGTGAAAAAATGAAGGAAGCAGCACTTCCAGGAGTTCTGGGGAGCAAGCAGCGCACCTCTGCCACCCTCAAATCCTGTCCTTGGTCTCTGACTAGAAGAAATGAGATAGAACTTGGCTGGCTCATTGATACATATGGATAAACCAAGATGATGCAAAAACTTTTCTGTATGCCAGGAGCCCTAGCCAGCTTGCTTATGGACAAAGAGGAGAAGGGATAATGCCTCCAGCCCAATGGGGAACTTAAGAGAGTTCTATCTTCTTCACTGAAGAATTAAGGGATTATTTAACTAGCAACTGTCAGATGCCAGAGTGTAAACAGCCAACGTGATCATTTTCCTTATTCATCTTTTAGTGCGTCATTCTGTTTGTTGGACAAAACAGAAGCTACTGAATTTAGTACAGGGCTCATAAAAAATTTTCATTAAAATAAAAACATTGCCTCTCCTTTAGGAAACCAGTGTTATACCCTTGCAGAATATCTTCTGCTCAGCCCTGCAGCTTTGCAAAAGGACTGCCATCATTATTTCAGACAAGTGGTGTTTGTTTAATGTTAGCTGTGTGGTATGACAAATGGCTTGCTGCTGTTTTCCCAGTGATTCGTGAGGCAGAAATCCTCCATTGTCAGCACATCACAGAAAAGTGGTTAAATTTAAACACATCACGAACTACACTGAAGAAATTCTCTGGTCCAAAATCCTCCATTGTCAGCACATCACAGAAGTGGTTAGATTTAAACACATCAGGAACTACACTGAAGAAATTCTCTGGTCAGAGTCATTTGTTTTCCTAACACAAAAAGGATGCACTCTGAAATTCAGTGCAACAGATTGCCAAAACTGGGTTTCTTGAAAAACTGTCACCTTACAGGATCAATAAAGTTACAGCCAAATCCATTAGGAATTGCACAAGCAGTCAGTTCTTGCAGCTTTATATATGCTATGCTAAAAGCAGATTTGCAGGAAATGTTCTGTATTTCCCTATACAGGCTGTGTCGCTGTATTCACTGCACTAGTCCTAGCCCTGTGACCACACAGCTGGAGCCCTAACAAATGAGGCTGTTTCTGCAACATAACTCCTTGGTTCTTTGAAGGGCCTACAAAGGTGTCATAGAAAATAGGGGACCCTCAGCTCTGCTTGCTTATAAGGACTACTACCGCATCATCTTTTGCAAAATCTTTGGGAAGAGAGAGACCAGCAAAGAAGCTGTTCCTGGAAAAAGAAAAAGGTTGCACTCCCTGCAGTTCTTGCAGAAACCCACAGCTACATCAGTGTGATGCCCGACTCCTATTAAGAGCTTGTGGGAGTAAGTTGCTTTCCTGTGTCATGTCTTAACTGCTGTTAAGTCTCCTTTGACCCATCTCGCTTTTCAGAAGCAAGTTCCCCTTGCTCTTCATTGAACAAGCTAAATATACTCCAACGAGGTGCCTGATCATTTAGAAAGGAATATTTCTTTATAACATTCAGCTGTATAATCTCCTGGTGACTGCATCGTGTCACATTATGCCTGCTGTAAGCTGAAGCCCCACAGAACAGGCAACAACCCCAAAAAGAATAGTAATGTCTGGTCTGCCAATACTGCAGTTCTCCAGAAAAGGCCAGGGGACTCTGCTTATATGGGCACACAACCCTTCTTTGCCGGGTTTTCCAACAAGAGCCAGTGTATTTCACCGTCTGTGACACCTTCAGCCTTTCTTCTCCTGCACCCATAGGAGGCTAAGTACTGAAGTACTAACAACCCATTCAGAAGTCAGCTTTGAGACAGAAAAAGACCTTGCATAGTATAGTCTTGGTTAGCTGAATCTCAGAAATTAGTTACAACTGCTTTCTGTATAAAGTCTAAGCCTTAGGATACCAATTGTTGACACTAACATGAACAACAGGCATTTTACACACTGAATTAAGAAACAAACAGAGCTCAGATAAAGACACAGAACAGCCACTACCTTGCCAGCAAGACTCCAGCAAGTCCCTTCTGGGAGCTGAAGCCTTAGACTCATCGGAATAGTCATGTTTCAATAATGCACTTGGTATCTACTTCATTCATTTATTTCTGCTGTGATTCAATATATTGAAGTTTTATCACTATAGGCCTCTGCATCAAGTATCCCAAAGCTGTCACATACACTTACAGAGACATGGTTTTACATAGAAGTACAGATGCTTTCATTTTGCCAGTTTACAGGTCATAGTGCTGAAATATTCCCATATTTTTAAATGAAATTTCAAAATAGTTTTTACTATAGCAGTGTGTATCAGCTACAACAAATGTTCAAGCTCATATTCCCCAAATGTATCACCTATTGTAGCCACTGAAGGTGGCACTACTTACTTGAAATTATGCTTTCCAAGGGAATTATTCAAATTCACATAACTGAACAATTGCTTAATAGCACAAAACACTTTGACCACCACGGAAGTTAGTCAGTCAATTCCAGTCCATAGTAAAGGAAATGCTGATTGGAGTTAAGCCTTGTAAGTCCTTGCCTAAGCTTTGGTGTGACTGGAACCAGAAACCACTTTCCCTTTGGATGGCAAAGCTGATCTGAGAGACAGACCCTTCTGCCTCCTCTCAAGTTGCAGCACTCCCCGAGTACCCCTGGAGACTGGGCTGTGCCTCAGGGCTGAATGACGCGGAGGTTCAGGGAAGGGCTGGTTCTGATTTGGTGATAATGGCATGGTCAGAGGCTCCTCCTGACCAGCACTTTATGAGGGGCAGTTTCCCGATGTGGAGGCAGGCATGCAGCCCCACCAAGGCTCCTTCCCTTCTTGATGAACACGCACACGCACATGCACACACACATACATGCGGTCACACACACAGGGGTCATCTGTTCACTGCTGCAACAGACCTGGGTGTCTAGGGGGACTTTAACTTAACCTCAGCCGTGGCAACCAGGAGGACTCTGCATAGCAATTTTAGCAGAAACATGAGTCATTCCCATCTCTTAAACAGCTGTTCTTTTGCTTGCCTACACTTAGCCTTTGGGCCATGAGAATAAGCCCCTGCGCCAAGCAACTGGATGCCTTTTCATTCAGATTTCAGATCTGCCTGTCCTCAAATCTTTTATTCCCAATGCAGACAATCCTAGCGACAATTCGCTTCCTAGCGAAATTGGGACAGGTGGATGTGAAGAGTCATGATTAGACTGATAATCTGAAAGTCTGAGCAATTTCAAAGGTTCAAGGAAGAAAGTATTGAGAATATCTTCCATGCCTGAGCTGGACCCCATATTCAAAAGAATCACTCCTGCTAATAATGACAGCAGTTGTCTGGCTCCATACACAATAAATCGGCCTCCACTAGTAAGCATTCACCTAAGCTATGAGGCAAAATATACAGTATCACTAGTTGCAGGCTACACATTATCAAATTGAGTTTTAGGAAACTTAAGTTAAGCACCTGAAATATACTGAGAGCATTTAAGTAAAAACCTAATTCCCTGAGCAGTCTAGGTTTCCATTAGTTTTTTTAGTTGTTGCCACTCCACAGTCCCTAAGAGAATATCAGTACATCCAGCCGCCTGTTTCAGGGACAACAGGAAACCTTGGGTTTCATAAAGCTGATATGCAAAGAGCACCTATTAAAAAAAGAATTAAAAGCTAACTTAGCCTGACTTCTGTTATTCTGCCCCTTAAAGCAGCCTCCAGGCGCCACTAAGAGGAGAATTTTTGGAAGCATCAACTGGATATGAGTAACTCCATATTTACCCAGTACCTGACTGTCTTCCATTGCTGCTACCTATTGACCTTATCTCCTTGCTCATTAATAATATGAAGACATTTATTTCCTTCATAAGAATATCTTAAGGTGGCCTCCAGTCACTAAAAAGTCCATTTTCAACTCAAGTTAGTTCACACAAAAATGCCAAGTTTGGTCATTCTTCTGAGTCCAAAAGAAAATATACGGGCTGCAAGTCAAGAAGCAAAGTTTTACTCCTAGATCTGCACTTGGCTTGCTATGATGCTTTGGACAAGTCACACCTCTCCCTGCATGTCTGTTTCCCTTTACTTGTCATGTCAACTTAAATGGTTCCTGAGGTGGCAAATGTTTCTTCCAAGGCCTGGGCACTTGTGCAAGATTTTGACAGGGCAATTAGACTAAAAAGTCCTGTAGTGGGCACACAGTCAGAGAGACATTCATAAGGTCACTCCAGGCTAATAGTCTTTGTGACTAGTGTTGGCTGGTCTCATCATAGTTCAAATCAATTTATACCAGATCCCAGGTCTTGGAAGCAGAACTCCTGTGATACCATTTAATCTCCACAGTTCTTAAAATTTGAGATAGCAATAGTTAAGGCACACGATGTGGTAAGAATATTCAACCGTGGGGCTTCCTTTGGCATCAAGACAGCAAATATAGGTAGGAATGAGTCCTTACTCCTGGAACAAAGGTAGGCTGGAGGGCACTCACTGCAGTGCCTATGCACACAGGAAGGCACTAGTAAATGTTGATGCTGCTGAGCATTTGGTTAAAATGTTTGGTTAAAATTATGTGCTGCTCTTCAGCACATAAAACTCAATCACCTTCTTTCAGCTGCATGTCCCTGCAGTTAGTACAGGCAATAACATCACAGATTTTCCACTGCACAACTCCAGAAAACTATTAGTCATTGATGTCCTTTGAAGGAGACATCACTTAAGGGGAAAAGAAGGAATTCTAAGAAAAATCCTGATCCTGTCTTCTCCTCCATGTACTCAGGTTTCATTTTTTTTCCTTTTTATCCAACAAGCTCT
>WAAD01032515.1:20115-49351 GCA_013389945.1 Fregata magnificens | reverse complement strand
GCGAGGGAGGCCTGGTAGGGATTCGCCTGCCGCCCCGAGCAGGGACCTAAAGATGTAATAAATCTGCTTACCATGCTTTTTACTGTAGAAAGAACTATTCTAGTTTGATATACTTCCACAATAGCTACAGGCACCATTATCATCTTCTATATTCTGAAGTGAAGGTTATTTAGTTAACCAGTATATGGCTATATAGTTAACCAGCACAGTCTTCATCTGTATTACTGTTTGTATTTTTCCGTATGTAATGGAAATAACACCTATCCTTTCCTATTTCAGAAATTTTCTGGAGTTTGTAAGTCTGGTTTACTAGAGTATCATCCTGCGATTTCTTCATTATAAGTCTATCAATTTAAAATAAATCCTTAAAATTTAAGCTTCATACACTAAAGTGCTCGAAGGTTTATAAGTTCTTCTGCAGTTTAAGTATTTTTGAACAATGCTTAGAGTTACATGATATAAGCTATTTTATTTCCAAGAGATATAATTTGAATTCTTGTAAATTTACTTTGAATTCTTCTAAGGTATAAAGTAAAATATAATCAAAGCTGTATATAAAAAGAAAACTAGGCAAAGATGATCGGCTTAAAAAAAAAAGAAGGAAAAAAAGCCCTCTGCTGGCAACAATACAGAAAACAGTGTTTTGAAGGTGGTATTCACCCTGGTTTTAGTGTCTTCATGGTTGAGTTGACTAGAAAAGCCACAATAGGAAAAAAAAGAGGGGGGGTGGTGGAAAGTAGCCACAAAAAACCCCAGATGTTGCATAAACATGACTTACCTCAAGTTCAGTGTTTAAATATTTATCTTTCCAATAATCCCCAAGCAAAGTTCATTTAACCACTCTAGTTCCATGTAATTTATTTGTGGAATATGCATCAGACTAAATCTAATTTTGCTCTGCTTACTTTGGAGAAAGGAAATTAAAAGTGAAATAATGAAAGTGGCCTTTTATTGATTTTTTTCTTTCCCAGAAACAGGCAGGAAGAGTCCTAAATCAATAAACAAGCAGAAGATGTACTTGTTCTGGTCTATTTGGTTTTAAGAAAACACAATATCGAGATAAAGTCGGGGCTCATCCATGCAGAAGCTCTCTCTCACCAGCAGGGGTAGCTCAACATACTCCTCTCTTAATTAAGAGGAGCAGAAACATCACACTTAAACAGCTCTCATTCTCAACACAAAGAACAATTCAGAGATGTCGAGCCAGATTTTCCACTGCCTTGTACCTTGACAGACAAAACTAGATGTAAAATTCTATCTGCATGGAGTAACGTTTTACACCCCCTTTACAGAAGTGGCAAGCCAAAGGAGAATCTGATACGCTTTGTATTATCTTTTTAGAAATATGGGCATTAAAGAAATCTAAAAGCTCAAGTGGATAAAAAGAATAGAGTTTTAATTTGATTAGTGTGCTAGGTAACTAACGAGAGGCAAATGCACCTTAATTGTGATTTCTTTATTCAAAACAGAGGGTTAAAATAGCTTATAAACTAAGTAAGTGCAATATAGCTTGGTCCCAGGGAAATGCTGGGCCACTGCAATTCCCACCAAAATTAATGGGATTTGATGCAAAATTGGGTATTCTCAGCACCCCTTGTACACAGTTCCTTCACTTGCCATTAGCACCACCTCATAAGACTGGATCTTGAGAAACCAATTTTCTTGGTACTCACTGAAATCAGTACAAGTTTCGACATGATCTTAGTGTATAAAGTGACACTATCAAGTAAATCTGAACCAGGAAATCAATCTAAAATACCTCTGTCTGTTTTTAAATTAAAAAAAGATCTAAATCTAAAAAAATCTAAATCAACACAGAAGTGACCTGATGGTAGAAAAATCTTCTTATTTTCAATACCTGTACAGCATGAAAACAGAAATTGTCATTAACAAGAAAAACATTAAGTATAATGGCAGTGAATCAAAAAGAGCAGTTCCCACGGATCTCTAGTAGAAATTCTGGAGAAGACAAAATCTTCGTAGAGACAAATTATATTTTCATTTTGGCATGTCAGTGTTTCATTCCATTCCAATCATTCTACCAACTATTTAGCAAACTGCTGCCTCTAAAACCAAGTAACATTTTGCCACCTTATACAAAATGACCCAAATTGCTGTGACTATAGAATCATAGAATGGCTTGGGTTGGAAGCGACATTTACAGGTCATCTAGTCCAAACCCCCTGCAGGGCCATCTTCAACTAGATCAGGTTGCTTAAAGCCCTGTCCAGCCTGACCTTGAATATTTCCAGGGAAAAGGACAGGCTGAGACAGTTGGGGTGGTTCAGCCTGGAGACGAGAAGGCTCTGGGGAGACTTTCTTGTGGCCTTTCAGTACTTAAAGGGGGCTTATAAGAAAGATGGGGACAGATTTTTTAGTAGGGCCTGTTGTGATAGGACAAGGGGTAATGGTTTTAAATGAAAAGAGGTTAGATTCAGAGCAGATAGAAGGAAGACATTTTTTACGCTGAGGGTGGTGAAACACTGGGACAGGTTGCAACTGTATGGGGTTTTTTTTACAGTAGTATTTAGGAAGTGACAGCTATAAATACCCTCCTTTTTGAAGCAGGCTATAGTACACATGGAGGCACTGGTATTGAAAATCCATGAAAGCTCATCTATTTTGTGAAATACTATTCCAGTTTTGAATTTTCTACATGATCGTACAGTTTTTGTACAGGATGTGTACTGTGACTATATCAGTTAAACCAAAAGTAGTTTTAAGGAAAAATAAATGCAATGCCAGATGAGGACTAGGGAGAAAAGAACTCTAGAAAAGCATCAAGAAGGTAACAGATAAACTGTTACTGTGGAGAATCCTGCCTGCTATCATTGTAAAATAAGATTCATTTGCCACAATGGAGAGAGAATAAGACTGATATAGATAAAAAATTATACTCTGTAACAGACTGCCAGAAGCTAACGTACAGAGCAGGCAGTCCAACCAAAAGACACTGTGTAGATTCAAACTGCTTGACAGCTGGAAGAGACAGCAAGGTGTCCTCATTATAATTAAAGAGCCTTTGAAAAAGCTATATGGACAATCCCTATGCAACACAGTTCAGTGCTCCTTGACATAACTCAAAGTATCAAACTCAAGCCTGCCAGAGAAATACTCATGATCAGTACCCAGGAATCTATAAACTGAATGCATGGTGCTGCCTCTTATGAAAAATGAAATACAGAAGGGAGACAGCAGTGCTAGGAGATAACATACCGGTACAGGTCAGACAAAGGTAGGGCTGTTGGTGGATTACCCTGCAGACCTGCGATGCTGCAAAGGGCTGACAGGTGAGATGAGAGAGCAGATACAGTGAGGAAAGGCAGGAAAGCACGGAGCAGCAGTGATCTGGCAGTGCTGCCTCTCCCCATGTCAGCTCTAAGGGTGATGCACCTCACTCATCACCTTCAGCCCCCAGTAACTCCCAGGGAAGAGATGAAAATATCATAAAGTCAGTGTGAGTTTGCTCTGAAGTCCAGGGGAAGCAATAGCTCACTCCATGGGACTCTGCATATATAGCATCCAACAGAAGGAGACCTAGTGTTTTTAATACGGGTCTCTGGGGGCTGTTAGAAGAGAAAGAAACAATGATGGTAATTAACGACCAGAATGCTGTTGATAGATGGTAACACTTCATAGTAAAAATTAACAAGGATCATGACAACCCACATAGTACAAAAAGCCCCTCCAGAATTACAAGTCCTGTGCAAAATTAGAATTCCCGTTGAGAAGAGATGAAGCTGATCACAAATTTAACTGTAGTCAGGTTTCCTGCCTTGTTCCTCTGCTGCACACATTAACAAATACAGTGGATTATCTCCAATCCTCTTTATTTTCTTGCATTTTACTACAAAACAGAAATTAGTTGTTCAACACTAGACTTACTTAGCTAGAGAGAAATGAGAAAGTGCCAAGTGTTTTTTCTACTGTGTCAATAATGAATTGAAGGAATCAGTGACTATATCCCTTGATAAATGAACTTTTCTGTTTCTTATTAGCAAGTGTTAGCTGTATCAGAATATAACCAAGGAGTGTGCACTAGCTTGACTAGTATTATGACATAATTTGCTATGATATCATGGCTTACTTATCGAACTAAAGGAAAATTGACATCATAACATACAGCATAGTGAAAGAAGCCCTGTACTGTTATTCCATTTATACAAATAGTAAAAAGACCAAGTGTTTCTTTTGCTTCAGTCTGCTTATATTTATAAAACATTGGCTATAATTTCTCTACTATTATTTAAGATACAAGATTATTTTGCTTACAAGTTAGTCAAGGAATATTTCTACGTCTTTTGGGAATAATCTTTGTATTTTACAAGGGCAAGATCTAACTGTAAAACAGAATGTGTGCTGAGCTTAGGGTTTCTTTTAAACTCTCTAAAAGTAATTTTCCTAATACAATGAAAAATACTAACAATATACAATATAAAAAAGGACAATGCAGCTTCAAGCTAAGACCTAATGCTTGCTGATACTGTTCAGAGGTAACAGGTACTGAATCAGTATAACGATATCAGTAGATGCTACAGGTAATATTTGTCTCCTCTGATAAATGGACTAAAAATGCATTTTCTTGCATTTGTGAGAACATGTTCCTGAGTATAGAGATTTCCAGACTTACTAAAATCCCTTTCAAATGCTATGATCTAAATATACTCTGAGAGTAATTTGACAAAACTTACCGTTTCAGAATGAAGAAAAATGAGTTCTGCTGAGGTTTCAAAAATTGTTAGCCTTCTACATTTTAATGATAAGATTGTTTCATGAAGAAAAGAGAGATACACCTACCAAAGAACTGTACATTAGACAGACTTGTGTGGGAAGCAGAACAGCCAGTTTCAAGTCCCGGCTTTGAATAAGTCCATGTACCCTAGGACTGACTGGTGTACGTATCTGCTTTTCCTGCTGTTGTTGTGACCAGTTGTTTCACGTTAGGGTTGAGAAACCTTCTAGCCACAAGTTTCACTAAAATCCACATTACCGCTGAAAGGTCTTGTTGCGCATAGCATGTTCCAAGCCTATCCCTTCCAATGCTGACTGGGTCTTAGAGAGACCTATGGGGAATATATTTCTTGAGTAAGAAGCTCTTATGGCCATTTGCTTCTCTAAGTGCTTTAAATATTCCACCTATGTACAGATGGCTTTGAAAGACCCTTAAAAATTATTTCAAGTGTAGCTGCAGGCAACACTATGTAAGATCATAATAAAAATGTGTTTTTATGGCGTTTGTACAATTACCATGAGATTCAGTTTTAGCATGTTCACGCTTCTACACATTCAGTTGAATGTAAGTATTTAATTCTCAACTACGTCTACAAGATAGTTGTGAATTAATTTTTAACTTTTCACAAAATTATTTTCAAATTTTGTTATAAGCATAATATTTTTAGTTTCATTGTAGAATTAGTTTGATTGCACTAGATATAAAGGTCTTCAAGACATGCAGAGCATAGTAGTTTGATGTAGACAATCTTAGGCAAAATCTTAGACAATCTTAGGCAAAATGTGCCTTAGTTAACCATTGAATAGGTAGACCTGCACGCTCAATGTTAGAGAAGACAGTGCACAGCATATTTCTTTATTATTAGAATTTTACTGAAACAGTAATCAAATTGGTCTCTTTAGATCATCTGTAGCAGCAGCCATGTGATGTCATCTGGAAACCAATCAATAGCTTTCAATTAATTCCTTCATCACTTTCCAATCCTACTGCCTGAATTGACACTTGAAAATCAATAATCCTAGAACTACTGACCACAGAGGCCATTAAAATACCTGCTTGGGTTTTTTTTGCGGCCACCTTGTAGCTTGAACTTCCTGTGTAAGGTTTCAGCCTCACATCTTTTTTATCTTTTCACTCACTTCCTGAAAGAAGTAAGGTTCCTCCAGGTAAGAACGGAGATGTTAACAGGTCTAAATTATTTTCAGGTGTTAGTCCTGGACTTGGACCCAACCTTATGATTTGAAGCCAAAACTTCAGACTGAAAAATAAAAATCAAAGTATGGCTGCTTGAACTAAATTAGGACATAGTGTACAACATTCCTGGCTCAGTTTTGAAGTAGATCTAAAATCTGAAAATAAGACCCAATTCTAATAATTGTGAATATTTGTGGGTGGTTTTTTTTTTTTTTTTAACAGATGGAGGTTTTTTCTGGGGGAGATGGGAAGAAAAAAAAGAAGAATCGGAGCACTAAGTTGTAAAACTGACCTCTTGCTGGTCAAAAATAAAATAAATCTGGTGCGGTGAAACATGTACATATCTATATAAAGATAACAAGCTACTTTGTGTACACCTAAACCTCAAGAAAATACATTTTCACAAGTCTGGATTGAAATGGTCCAAATTATGTTAATGAATTTTCAATTCCTAAGCTTGATTTGTGAAGTAACAAAATATGCAATCCTTTAAGCTGTTCTGTCCTGCATGTCAATCTGTGTATGTTTTTTATTACTCTCTAATCAAACCTTATGCTGCTCCCTCATGAAACTTCTTTATAAAAAGAGGGTGTGTACATGTTACACATATCCAGATTGCTACAGCAACAAAAGATCTGAAGTTGAAAAAGATTTCCAAACTCTTGTATTTATATCTGTGTTCCATGTATAACATGTGCTAGAAAATACAGATGCAGATCTGTGTTGATTAGGGTTTACATTAACAAGGAATGCAGAGAAAGAGCCGTGCCTCCAACATACACCATTGGTATATTTTTCCTTGTTATTTTAAATTAAATCTGTGATGAAATAATAAAAAATGCCTTTTATTGCAGCTTTTATTTTTTATTCATTATTCCTTGTAACTACCAATTGTTCAAGGCTCACAAATAGAGCATTGAAACATTGCCTTTTCATGAATGAAGTTCTGTCCAGCCTGCAAACAGGGACGTCATTTCAAGAAAATGCACAGAAGTGCAGGGGAAGATCAGGGACTGCAAAGGAAAACAGAGCTTAAAAAAGGACAGCTTTGTTTACTTGACAAAAATAGAGAAGGTAGCAGAAGTAGTTTTTAAATTCAAACTGGAAGGAAATTTACTAGAAAAAGATAAAATCTTTCTTCTGCTGAAGATCATAAAATCAGCTTCAGATACTTGTAAAAGATGTTTTTGTAAACGCTTTTGATTATTAGTAGTTCTACTGACTCATAACAGCAACATTGCAATGCTTACTAAGGTAACCTCTCTTCTGGTACAATAACTTTCGCCAATGATGTGCTTTTTCCTTAAAGGAAGGCGGAGTTAGGAGTTAGTGTCAGGGCCATAAATAAGAGGGTCCTATGTCAGGGAAATTAGAAGTCAGTTAACATAAGCGTATACTCAGAGTGAGCATTAGAGGGCTTTCCTAAACCATCCAAGTCTGTCGAAATTGAACTGCACGCAGAAGAAATCAGATAGCTATTAGGAAGTTTAGACAGAAAACCAACTGTAAGAAAGCATTTTCTCTTGGCTGACCGATTAGCTGTGCCTAAGGCAACATGAATCCTGTACTTAGCACCTTGTTGTTTTCAGTGCTTCTACTTCTGACCCACAGAATTCAGGAGCTGGTGGAGGCGTGCAGCTGTGCCCCTGCTCATCCGCAGCAGCTCATCTGCGACTCGGCTTTAGGTGAGTCAGAACGGCTACGCGCTTTTAACTCGGACGGTAGGAAATCAAATGCAGCTACTCTAACTGCTGTGATATTTTTTTGTACCGCTGTAGAGGAATATGGTTAACCAGGTGGCTTAGTCTCTCCAAGGATTTGAAAACAAAATGACTGCAGAGATCCCTTTTAAAGAGAGGGCTATGGGGAAAATAATGGTAGTAGCTGTTCTGCTTTTCTTGTTTTTTTTCCAGAACATTTTGTGGTTACAAATTGTTGAAATTGCTGTATTATTTAGTACTTTTTTTTTTTTTTTTTTTTAATAGGAATGGCTTCTGTGTTAGGTCCTAACTTAGAGTAAGCAGGGAAGTACACCTGAACTATCAAATGGCTACTGTTAACAGTATCTATAATAGAATATTCTATCTAAATATGTCTGTCTGCTATATGTAAACTATGCACATGGATTTTTTAAATAGCATTTTTTGGGGGAAAAAAAGAAAAAGAAACCAAAATAAAAGTTCCCAGTGACAACATGTTGAAACACTTGATCTTTGTTCTGCTATACTACAGTATCTTTAATTGGTTGTTGGGGTTTTTTGTCATTTTCCAGAAATACTTGAGCAGGAAACTGACAGGCCCTTTATTTTCTTCAGATAAACTGGCTACAGCAGTTCTGTATAAATATAACTTTCCAGTCTTTAGGACAATTGTGTTTCATGATATTCAATCAGCACTGTGGTTGTCAAAACTTATAGAAAGAAACTAAAGATCTCAAAATCAGACTGCATGCAGATAAGAAAATGTGACATTTTGCAGTCTTGATTTCATTAGCTCAAGCTAAGCCTGGTTAGCTTCCATCTAGTGTGAACAGTAAATGTAGAACATGAGTTTCCAAAGTGTCACAAAATTAGCATCTCTATGGGGCAGGCAATACCTTCTGCATACTGATTAATTGCTTTTATACCCTGACAGAAATTCTTTGTAGCCATGACAAACTCTAAGCTCTGTTTGTGGCCATCAGTTAAATTGTTTTTTAATCTGCTCATGTTAAGCAATCTTTTTCATTAAGTTACCTACACCAGGCATTACAAACTTTGGGTTGTTTAAGGTGTGAAAGAAAATAGAAGTTGTGCTACCAGGAGCTTAACTATATATGTATACATTCAGCTGTATTAGTCTGCTGCATTCCTATACATAAGAAAGTGACAGTTTTTCAACAGACTTAATGTAGAGATTTTCCTAAATAATTTCAAAGTATAGAGGAAACTCAAAATACTCATTGAGCCATCTTCCTTAGGGAAGTCATTCCAGGCATTCTTATGATATATATTAAGATTTATTCCATTCTTAGATACATTTTACAAATGGTAGCTATATGCTACTTTTTATTTATATTTAAATGCTGAAAATTGTAAGATAAAACTACTTTATGTTTGGACTTGATGCTCAAGCTCTCACTTATATAAATATTCCTATTTAAGTAAACTGTACCTTTTAGCTAAGGAATGTTTATATCAAGGATCCCTGTGTTTAATATTTATAATTTTAAAATAGCATTTCTACATATTATAAAATGATAGAGATGTAGATATTCATTCATATAAATATGTGTACACATATATTTATATATGCATTTGCATATATGTACACATAAAACCTGCTCTAAGCATTTACGGATGAATTACTTGATTTGCTTTGGCCACAATATCTTGCATAAGCAGAGCAAAATTACTTCAAAGGAGCTGGAAAAGACCAGTGGAGCATCTGCCCTGTGTAAGAGAAAACTCTACCAACCAGTTTGGTAAAGACAGCTCCTCCATCCCTGATGCCAGCAGTCTTTGTTTTTTCACCAGTGTCCAGGTGGGAAGGTTGAGGGCTGGGGCTGCCCTGCGGAAGGGGGCAGCACAAGGCTGGAGCCCTGGACACAGCACCATCTCCCTGGGAATGAGGGCTGTGCCTCCGCAGCTCTGCTTTGTTTTAAGCAGAGTGGGTTTGAAGCCACACCTGTGTCCTTAGGGCCACCCAGTTCTTAAGAGGGATTGTGAAACCCAGGCCATGCTATTAAGTATCCCATGCAATAGCATACCTCAAACTTCTCCTGTTAATATCACCATACTTAAAGATTTATTTTTTTTTTAAGATTTAGGAATTTTAAAGATGAAATTGAAGATC
The DNA here is from genome assembly GCA_013389945.1 of Fregata magnificens. Lineage (NCBI taxonomy): Eukaryota > Metazoa > Chordata > Aves > Suliformes > Fregatidae > Fregata > Fregata magnificens. The sequence continues at coordinate 39,591 of WAAD01032515.1, read as the reverse complement.
TGTACTTCAATTTCAACATTTTCATACTTCCAAAATACTGATAAACAAAGAAAGGGACAGCTCTTCGGCTCCCAAAATCTATGCGAGTAGAATGCTAATCCAGTTACTTGCTGAGACTATTCAATTTTTTTTTTTTAAGTTCATCCATCTTGGTACCCACAAACACATTCAAGTACTTCCTTGCAGAATAGAAGCCTAGCACATCTTATGAGAAAAAAGAAACCATGCCATACCTCTAAATTCCACAGTAAAGTCAAAACGAAGACAAAAGTCTCAGTCTTGCTCGTAGAGCTACCAACCACTACTTCAGTTCTTCAGTACTTCAGTTATTGCTTTATTTCTCAGTTTCACTATATATCTGCAACATTTTTCATTTCCTTTTCACTTGTGATTTGGGTGGACTGAAAATGGAGGTGGAGGGGGTTGAATCAATAGACATTACTTGAGCCACTAACTGAATGTGTGAAGCCACTCAGAAACCTTAGCATTTATATGAGATACCCAAGAAAAAAACAAGCAGAGAAATTAATTAAGTCTGGGACAAGCTCTTTTAACTTTTACTTTTGTTCACATGATTAGTGCTGTGACACTTTGTCTTTTACTGTCAGGAGGCTTTTGTGGCTTTACTCTCTTTCTAAATACCCACAGCTACCACACAACCTGAGTACCTTCATAGAAATAACAGGCTTTCTGACAGACCTAGAGTAAGAGAGAACTTCTGGTCCCACACAGTGCTGTTAAAACTAAAATAACAAATGAGTGAAGAGCTCTGCAGGTGTTACATGGTTGTACATCGCAGGAAGAACAGTAATGATGGGTAGTAAATCATGACTGCCATGCCAGCCCTGCCATTTATGTGACCTTGGATTTGTCAATCTCCCCGCTTAGCCTTAAGAGGGTGTGATTTTTGTACAAATTTGAGCAGTTTTCATGAACTTCTCAGTAGTTTTAAATTTCACTTCAAAGAGGTAAATCTTCCTTTGTAGGAAGTGCCTCGCATCATGAAGACACACACCTTTTATAAAAACAGGGAGATACATTCCTTTTGTGTTCTTCTAAATGGTGTTGAGGCCCTCCTAAAATGTGCTGAATGCCTTCAAACCCCAACAAACACCTGTACTTCTCAGGAGGACTTTCACTGGAAATGGAGATGGGAGGTTTATTAAACAGCAGTTTCATGCACTGCACTGCTAATTATCAGTGCTGAGCCCCCACCCCCTGGAAGAATCCAGGAAGCTTTCTCCTTACAGAAATGAGATGTGATGAGGATGTGCTGTTTATCATTTCAAATACAGTAGCAAGGCACCATAGTTTCAAGCCAATGCAAGAAAATTTGTCTGATCATGGCTTTTTTTGGAGAGAACCATGGATGCAATTGAGTTTATCAGATAGTGTCAAGATAACAGATTTCCCTTTTGCCACTGACTTCAGTCTTCCTGGACTCAATTCTAAACCAATGTTCACATCAAATTAGACAACCTGTAGAGAGAAATAGTACACATGGAGAGGACTGATTCCTTTCTAAAGTCTGTCACTTTTAATTCATGCTGGTTTTTCCCCCTTAGGCATAAGCAAGTTATTTTTTGGACAGTAGGACAAATATGTAAATACTTTGCATTTCTTAGCTATGTAACACCAGTACACTACCATTAAAGTTAGATGTATTTTTTGTGATTTAAACTGTCTTATTGTTGTTTTTTCTTAAACATATATTGAAAATGACATTTTGACTGAATATTGAGCATGACACTCCAACAGAAATGACTAACAGATCTTGAGTACAAATAAATACGTAATACAGCTTCAGAGAATAGTTCTATAGCTTTGGAGAAGAGTGGCACATTTTGAAATATGATGAAAGCTTTACAGCTGGAGCTTGGCAGCATTTTCAGCCTGTTAAAATTGCATAAGATCACTGAGATCAGGCATTGTAAAGATGTGCCAGATGATATATTAAATTTTAATCACATTTAAAAGTAACAGTAAAAATTTTATTTAAATACACCAGAACTAAGTTTTCGAAGTCAGCTCCTCTGGGATAAAATTACAATATGTTATTTCTTTATTATTGAATTTCATATTAAAACTTTCAAGGCTCAATGTCCCATGATTTTGTCTCTCTGCAATATAATATCTAGTTTTGTACTGGAATGGATTAATTTGTACATTATTAGAGTGGGAAGTAACTTTGCCTGATGGGAAAAATCAGCATTGGAAAACATATTAGAAATGTAGACAGTACTTCTTCCAAGTTAGGGGAGAAAAGGTGAACAGTGAAATTAAAGTAGACTTTATATTTTATTCTTACTATATTACATTATATGCACTTACCATATTCTTAATCTCACAGAGTCTACTTGCTGTGAGCAGTGTGATGATGCCGATACTGATTACCTGCATGTTTAGGTTGATGAGCACCTTCAGCCGGGGTTTTGACACAAAATTAAGCAGCTATGTAATTAATCTTCATGTGTTTGGGCATACAGTGTTCATACAAACAGTAATAACCATACCACGTAATAAAAGACCACCAAAGACGGGGATGCAACAGGCCTTAGTCTTCTGTGAGGGTTTCAACAGAGTCCCATAAAAAATCCCGACTCTTGAAGCCGTTGCTTGAGGGAATGAGCAAGACGGCCTCACTGTAGAAGGCTGCTGGCAGACTGGCAGGATCCTGGGTCACAGGCCATGCTTTCAGACACCTCACTGACAGACATGGGGTCACAGAGCTTACATCTTGGAGTTCCCTACAGTCCTTTAGACTTCTCATCCAAAGCAGGGAAAGATTATAGTACTTGGCCTATGATCTGCATTTATATTATTGTCCTGCCAAATGGAAGCAGATCTTACTGCTTCATAGCAATCTGCTTCCTCTAGAGTGGAAATCAGTGACAATAATGCATAGATATATTTCTAGAGTAACTTCTCACTGACTGGAAAGGATTATGCAGCTACTATCTCTCCGGGGTCCCACAGAGACATGAAAGCTGAGTTTCTATTCCAAGAATTGTGAATTCAATTATAGAAATAATGTACCAGATGGACTGATTCTAGTTCTTGCTGTTCTAGTTCTCTCTCAAACAACAGGAAAAGCACAGCACCTGAGCATGTTTCTTGCAAGAATTATTATGAAAAAGAAGTTGCAAGACTGTATTAGTGCCATTGAAAGAGCATGTTGCCAGAACAATATTTTCAGAACCCTAATTATATTAACTAATGAATCATCTTAAAACCAGCTAGAAATTATACTAATCTCAAAAGCACTGTTATTCATATTTGGTAGGTTTAATGCAGAGGTGCTGAAAATGAGGTAATTCTCTTACCCTCATGTCCTCAGCAAGTGGCTGAGAAAAGCTGAATTCCAGTCCTATGTTCAATAGAGTCCCACAGGTGTTCAGAAAACAATGTTGGCATCATTAACAGTCATATCCTTCCCAATATCGCCTTTTTGTTATATGACTAATATTAAGTTCATTAACAAAAATTATTGAGAAATAGACATTTTACCCTTAACTCACATTTCAACAGACCCATAAACGATATAAATACCAAATCCACCTTTCACCTATTTTGGCTGTACAATGTGCTACCGAAGTCAGTTATACAAAAGGGGATAGGTTTCTTTACTTCTGTAAGTATGAAAGAATTACATAGTGAGTTTTGTTATTTGTCTGCTGTGCATACTTTCATACACTATATAATACTAATAGTATTTTCAAATAAAATTTCAAAAACCCTAGACAACATGAATCCTAGGAAGTTACTTAGTTTAAAGTAGCTACTGATGCACTTAGAGTGAAGCTCTTAACAAAGAAAAAATATCTGCAATCCTGCAAATGCCCATCACTGGTACAAATGCCTGTGTATTACAATTAAGTTATAATTGCAGTACCTATAAATTTCTTGGCATCTTACCTTGAAACTTCTAAATGCTTTCAAAAATACAAAAAATTATTGCACAGACTGCAGAGATGCGGTGCTGTTAATGACTACTTACAACTACATGTATCTGAACCTGTCTTTGCTGAATGTTCGATAAAGCACTTCAATATTCATGTTCAATTAATTGTTGGAGTGCTGCTATGGGAATAGCAGTTTGAGTCCTTTCATTTGCAGCTAACATTTAACAAAATGTTAGTGAAACAGCTTCCTAGGATAAAGACTGAATTTCCTGTTTGGGAGTAGGAAGTACTACCTGAATAAGATCTACAAATAACCCTACATCTACTTTAGGTTTTAAGATAGAAGCAAACATTTTGAGAACTTACTTCAAAATTCCATGTCTAGTTAGTTTCCTAACTTATTTTTCAGTCCTGAATTCAAGACTTGAATTGCATTGCCAATATCATGCAACTCTAGGAAAAAATTTCCAATCTTCTGTAAATTACTGTTCTTCAGAACCCTGCCATTTAAGCATGAAAATGGGGCTCAGTCTGGAAAAATGCAGTCACTCTCCTTCCCTTTGCTCATTGAACTTTTTCATGGCAGTATTCCCAACAGCTTAAAAGTTATAGCTGTAAAATGAGGTGGCATCATGAAACTGAAGAACAGGACAGAATTTTAAGGAGCCAAATCCACTGAGAACAAAACTCCTGTCAATTAGAACGTAGTTGACAACTCTAAAATAGTTTAGCTTTAGTGAAAATAACAGAGCTGCGTATTGTGTAGTAAAATGAAATCTCAGAAGAATTATGTTAGTTGCCTGATTTAGAATTAACTCAGTAACACTGACTCATTGCTGAGTATGTTATAAGTGCAGGATAAAAAAAAAAATCTGAAACTGTGTTACTTTTATTTAAAAGCATGCATTATAGTGCTAAGAAACCAAAACACCATGATTTCAAAAACAACATTCTACACACTGTGTGTGGAAAACAAAGTGCAAGCTTAGAAACAAAGATTAAGTAATATAAAACACAGAACATGAAAGACTGCCAAACTCTTAATCCTATTAATCTACCAACTTTAATCCCTAACTTTCTCATTAAAAAGTATCTCAGTAATGTGGGGTTTCTTCCGCACGGAGGAGGGGGCATGCAGCTATGAATGGAAATCTACAATAACATTATGTATGTTGTTCTACAGACTTCAGAGTATAAAGAGAGTGTTATTCTTCAGCTGAAATTAGGCAGATGTTGATTACTAGTCAAATGATGTGGTATTTGAGGCTTGTGAAGTAGGGAGAAATATTTCTGGTAACATGAGTAGCAGCTGTAAAAACAGTGCAGAAAAATAAAAGTGACCTTGAACAACATTAGGAAATTATGCTATTTTTTAGGTAACATTTAAGTTAAAAGAATACCACACATCTGTTAAAAATACACTCACCTCTTCTATTTGAAAGTTTATAAAAACTACATTTTAAAACCTCACTCTCATAAATTGAATGTATTCTTCTAATTAAGAAAAAATAAAACCGCATAATCTTCTGGTTTAACAAGTAAGCCAAACCCGATCAACTCTTGCCTTCAACACAAGGAATTTTTGCATCTCGAGCCAAAAACACACAGATTCACAAAATCCTGACCTACCTGAGAGTCCTAATGAGCTTAAATATAGGCCTCCTACATTCTGAAAGCCTCAGATGGAAATGCATTTTGGATGCAGACTAGCAGAGTTTTGTGTTAATAAAACAAAAAAGAGTGGCCAAATTCTGCAAAGGATTTATGTTGAAAAATAATACAGTGCAAATTAACATCCATATGAAATGGTGATACAATAATCCTTGGTATCTCCTTTATCGACTTCAGAAGTATTCATGGGTTTTTCAAGATGGCAAGTTTTTGGAATGCAGTATTTTTTTCTGGATAAAAATGCCATGAATAACAGTGAATAATGAAATATCCTAATTTATAATCTAGAAAAGAAAGGTGTTTCACTGCTGTCTTGTGTAACTAAAACATTTGCACAGCCGCTACATTAATTGGGTAGAGGGACCGATACCGATTAACATTTTAAACCTTTTCAAATGTATTTGTGACCTTTCCCTTCAATGCGCAATACATAGGTCTGTCTCCTCCTTTTTCTCTTTGTTTTCTATTTTGCGTTGGGTTAGTAGAATTTAGGTCTGTCCTAATGCTTACTTTAAATTAATCTTCCCCTTCAAAAATTTTCGTGGAGTTCTTTTAGCCCAAGTGATAAAACTTTACTATAAGGATTTGATTTTTGGGTTACAGATATGATTATCTCACCACACTTACCTTCTCATGCAACTGGAAGCAGCACCAAGACTAGGCCATGCTCTTCCATACAGTGCTTTCCATAGAACGAAGGAAAAAAGCCTGCTATTCTTACAGTTACGTTCTTCAACAAGCTCTGTGGTTACAGATCCAAAACCCTCGTGTCCAAATAGTCCACTAAGTTCCACTATTTTTCTTTCTTGTGATTTCAGAAAGTGTAGTTCAGTTAATTACTGTGCCACTGATTTAGTTATTTTACAGATGGCTATAAGCATTTATTGATGGACTATCAGAATGCTAAAATACAAAGCAGGAAAAATAAAATTGTCTTTACATCCTAACTAGCATAAACATGTTTTGAACTAAAGATCCCTTGACTTTGGGTCTAGGAGTTGTGGAGGAAAAGTAAATAGTAACAATGTAGACTTACAGTTAAGAAATCCATCCTGCAAACACAGAGGAAAAGATTTTTTTGAGATTCACTCAGTATTAGGCCAGTTTTGCTGCTGCTGCATTCTGTTTATATCTAGAATTGAACTACTACAATAACTTCAAACACCTGAGTTGGGTTACAGTTTGGAAATGAAACTGCTGTTTTCTGATCTGTCTTGCTGAAAGATTAATTGGTAGATGAGCTGTTTGCTAAACATTTCTTCTTTTTCAGCTGTTTAAAGATCATTCAATAGCATCTTGCTTGGTTCTTAAAAGAGAAAAGAAAGTATAGGGGTTTAATGTTAGTTTTCCACTCCCAAAAGAATAACGATGATCTCAGCAGATATCCTGAAGGAATCATCTATCTCCCTATTGAAGTCTGGAACAACTAAAAGCTTGCATAATAATTCAGAAATCAACACTGCAAAAGAATGGTTGCAGTCTCCTTTATGTTGTAAGCATCAAAAGCAAAAACTGTGTGGAACACCTGCACTGTATGACTGTGACAACATCACACGTCAGAAAGATTTGCGAGATTTAGTCTCAAAGCAGTGTATTGTTCTATCTATCTCATCATCAAACTGGTATTATTGTCAATAATTTGCCAGCGCTCCTGTGGGGATCTGGGAGTCATCTTTGACCTCCCACAAACACTAGGCGAACCATTTTGACAAAATGCATCAGTTTTCATTCAATACCTAGACTCAACTTCCATTCTCGCTCCCTGTCCCCCGCAAGATCTAAAGTCTTCTGTATAAGAAGAAAAAAATACATGAATATTATGAAACTATTTTTCAGAGGTGAATTTTAAAAACCACAACAAAATCAAATGATGGTAAAGCATTTGGACACCCATGGCAGAAGTGGTCTCTAACTGACTGGAAGTGCTTGACATAGAAAGAATTATGGCCACTGTAAACCATAAATATATATATATATAAAAATAAAAATAGAAGAACAGAATGAAACAGACATATTTTACATTTAAAGGATGGAACCTAAACCACATGGANGAAGCAGTAAAAAGTAGAGTAGTTTTTGAAAACATAGAGTACAGACCTTTTTGCATGCAGTACAGATCATCTCAACTCAAAATATGTGAAATGGATTTATAGCACTACCAGAGCTCTTTTTTGGACTCAGATCAGAGAAAAATGAAGAAAATTATAAATGGGAACAGGATAAAAAATAATGGCATTTTAATGAGACTATAGTTGGCAAATCCTTCAGCATGAACAGAGAAACCAGAATATTTGCTGTTAAGGGACTTGCTTTGAAAAGGCCTTAAACATTTCAGGTTAAGGGCAACTTATTAAGCCATAACATTATTCTCATGGCACTGGCACTTGATAGTATTACTCATTACTTTGTTTCATTAAAATGCAGCAGACGCAAAGATTTCCACAACTACTTACTGTATCAATGGATACACATATTCTCTTACTAAGTGAATAGTATGTGAATGCTCAAGTACCTATACACAGTACAGACACATCTACTGTATTTCACACCTCTCTTTTTCAGAGATTTCAAATAACTGAGATAGCATTACTGCTAATTCTTTTGGAAAATGACACATGCAAATCAAATACTGAAACATAAACGTAAGAAAATAAAAATCTTAATTCTCCTAAAAATTATTTCTAAGTCTCTAAAATAATCTGCTTTGAAAATATCAGAGTGTATGTAAAGCTACATGTTAGGTATTTATTTACTTATTTTAAAACATTACTTTAATGTCAATCAATCAATAACTTTTGCCTTCTTTTGGACAAATTGCCTTCTTTTGGCAGCATTAGCGATACCTGTGAGTTTGAGCAAAAGTTACGATGTTCCTTTTCTGTTGCTAATACTTCTTTCTTCCTTTCATACGTATTTTGAGAAATTATAATCTTTTGTGTATACAGATATATGAATACATATTACATGATTATTTAAGCAAGTTAATTTGCTTTCTTCATTGGTGAAACTCAAAGCTTTACAATAAGTAAATGTGGCAAGTCAGTCTATTATATAACTGAATAATTTAGCATACTTAGTTAAAAATATGGCAGAGTTGTATAGGCAAAGTGGTAATAGTGTACAGATGGGACAGTTGCTCTAAACTGTGGAGTAAGACTTTTACAACCTCTCATACATTTTAGAGGGTTTGCAAGCAATATAAATCAGCAGCCAATACACGCTATTTCATTTAGAATTCTATCCAAGCTACCTATTCTATCTTTTCTATCCTGTGCAGTATTGCTTTAAAGTGGGTTCATTAATTTTTGTCTGTTTTGACAAATTTTGTGCAGATTCCTCTTCCTTTTTGAGGTTAAGTATTCTCCTTGCCTGCTGACTCTTTTTCCTCTCTGCAAGAAGAGTTAAGTGCATAAAATGTCTAGTGTCCAATCTAAAGAATAAGGTGGGGGTTTTTTTGGTCATATCTCTGTACTCATTGAACCCAAGTATTCAAAACTGTGCCCTTGGGTTCCTCTGGCAGCTTTGATAGCATTACTTGCCAGTATTCTTCTTCAAGAGACCAAGAGTTTGTAAGATTGGACCACAATATACTATATACTAGAACCCATATTATAGCATATACCATATATACCATAATATGGCATCCAGACAACAAAGAAAGTAAATGAAATAGTGTGTCTATATCTTTGGACTTTATCTTGGACTCCTAGCATTATTTTACCATAACTTGAGTTTAGGTGAATACGGTAGATGAGGCCAGTTCTGCTTGCAAACTTTTAGTTTGCTTTCTGGTTGTTCACATTTAAATTCTTGGCCAGTTACAGATAGATGCCTGACTTAAACTGGAAGCAAATCTGACCTGCAATTGTGTATGCTGGGCAGACTATTCTGAACATAGAAATTCTACCTGGAGCAGCTCTTTGGTTATAAGGAGGAATGAATTACAGTCCCTTCTGTGATTTCAAGCTTCCTCTCCTCTCCAGTCTCATACTGAATCTGCTGAATTAACTCACCCGCAAAACTTAAGATGGGCACTGCTGAAAATCTCATTACCAGATTTGCCTCCATTCTTCTCTTACAGAATACAAAGTATTTTAGCACTTGTATACTACGAGGAGGGGATGGTCCTGAATTGTGCTGATCACTAATAGAGAAAGAGTGACAGGGTGGTAATAAAACCCTTTCTTTCTTAATCCTATAGGCAAACACTCTGAAGATAATCACCTATCCTTTGGTTGCAAATGTGTATTAACAGACAACTCTTGGCTTAGTTTTGTTCTGGCTGTAATGTAACCTGTGGCACTACCAACGCTGTACTGCAGTCTCTAGTTATTTCAAAGTAGTTTATCCCAATATTCAGATGAAAGTCTTCAGTATTATGTCATTGATTAGTTAATGCACCAATTCTGGAAGTTTTCCTTATGATACTGCAAAATAAATAAAGGCGTATAAAATTAAGAAAGCCTTTTATAGTTAATTTAAATGAGGAGTCTGTGTTCTTAAAAACAGATAGGTTTATCTTTACCAGATGGTGTAAAGTTGTATTAGCACTGGTAAGAATTACCACCAGGTAAACTGAGGATTTACTATGAATTTCTATTTTGATACACCCAACTAAGTAATCTATTTTGATAACCCCCATTTCAGAGTGAGGGTTACAAAAAGAGCATAAATACAAAAGAGTATACATATAGTTTTACAAATGTTTCATAAGAAGCCCTTCCCCTCTCCACTATTCAGAATGAAGAATGGAGGTCTCAGAATGGAGGAAAAAGTATATGCCTAGAAATAACACAAGCATATTATCACAGGAACAGAAAAAAACATTTCACATAATAACTCTATATGGCTTGCAAGGCCCAGATTCATTTTAGTTGTTTCCTGGTTTACTGTGCAATTATTTTAGATAGCTGGACCTAAAAACTTGACCTTTACAGCTTCAAACAACTAACTTGGATTCTCTTCTNAAAGAGTCTACATATAGGTTTTTGATTAAAAAAAACCCCACCCCCCAAAAAAAAACCCCAAACCAAACCCCAAACCAGAACAAATTTGAGGCAGACTGAATTACTGGCATTAGAATATGAAGGCTATGCATATATATTTCATATATGCAAATTCCTCATAAGGAACCAATAACCATCTGACAGATAAAATGACATTATTACACTAAACAAGCGGAGGTTGTCCTCAGCCAAACAGAGGAGAAGCCAAGCCAGCCATGGTATACTTAAAACCATTCCTTGAAAAGAAGTGCAGACTAGGAGGAATCCTAACTTATAACCACCCTCTGAACCACGAGTGAAGAGAGGGAGATGGCTAGGACCAGGAATGCTAAATCAGGAAGTGCTTGTGGTCAAAACCAGAAGCAACCACATGAATAAGAGGTTTTAGGAGACAGCTAGACGACACTGATTGAAAAAAAAAATTAAAGCACAGAAAAAAGAAAAACAAGAAGGATTAAGAGGCCCAAAAAGATCTGTGTGCATTTGACTCTGGTTTCAGGAGAATAGAAAGGTAAAACCCAAATAACTGAAGATTTAGACATCCTGTAACAATAAAAATTTCTTGTCATTAAAAAAAAAAGATCTGTTTGGTCTTCCTTCACCATCTGGAAGCTTTCTCTTAAACAAACAAATGAATGAAAGACACACAACATAAAAATAGTTTTCATTTTCTTCTACACACCCAGAAAAAGATCTCTTAATGACAAACCCCCAGATGTTGTACTTTCAGCCTTACATAACTCCATGGAGACCCTTTGAGCTATCATTGATCATCTGTAATATTCCTCTCAGATGCTAACAAGCAGAATTTAATAAAAATATGAAAATGAGTAATGTTTCAACGTTAAACACAGGGGGAAAAGCAGTTTTAATTATCCTACAAATGTTTGCATTGAATAGGCAGGAAAAGATTTCCTGCATATAAGCCATGTTATGGTATTAAGAAAATAATGGAGCTAGCTCCTAAGTGTTGTCCCACCCCTTACTTGCTATATTGAATGAACTCTTTAATGAGAAAAACTTTTTTTAGGAAGTAATGATGCAAAGGAAAGCAACGCAAAACAAAACAACATGATTCTAATTTGACCTTTCCAGCAGTATAGTACACACAATCCACAACACTTTTTATCTGGAATCAGATCAAAGAACTTAAGAAGTACTGTTAATTTGTGGGAACATAACACATCTGCAGATGATTAAAGAGATGCTGCCACTTACCATTTGAAATGAGGAATTTGTTGTTCATCCTTAAAAGAACTCTTCCCTTCCAATCCAGCCCATAAGTCTAAAATGCTCCTTTAAAAGAGTTTAAATGGCATGGGAGGAGGGAACATTGTGCCAAAAGATAGAGGACTCAAGCTTTGAAGCTGTAGGCATCCGCATCATGTTGATTATTACATCTAGTTTGCTCTGCTAATAAATGAGGAAATGAGAATTGCCCATTATTAGATGGGACTGACCTCTATTTGGCTGTAAGGAAAATCACAGTCTGGGTTTCTTATGCCTTTTCTTTAGATATGACTGCTAGAGGTCAATTTATCAAATAAATGGGTTTTTTGGGGAACAGCATGATTTTAATGCCAAAAGATTTTCCTCTGCACCAGCTTGATTTTTTTTCAGTGAACAGGAAGTATGAGGATTTCACTGTAAGAGTGGTCAAATGCTGGAACTGGGGTCGAGGGAGGCTGCAGAATCTCCATCCTCGGAGATACTCAAAACTGAGCTGGACACAGACCTGAGCATCCTGATTCAAGTTGAGCAAGGGGTTGGAGCAGACACCCAGAGGCTCCTTCTTATTCTAATTCTGTTCTATCTTCTTATTCTTATTCTAACCTAACTTATTCTCTGAAACATCATGCCTGTTTCATACTAATTATGAAGTTCCTTTCATCATGAAAAATAAAAACAAAATGAAAAAGAAGGCGTCTGAGAGTTGCCCTCATTCTGAAGAATACTTTCTGGTCTCTATCATACCTGCATCAAGCGGCATACCTGTGACAGAGAGAGCAAATCCAACTATTCCCATTAAAAATGCAGATGACCTTGCACAGACCCATCTCTGCCCAATTGCGAATTGGACGTACAGTTGAAGTGAGGTTCGACTGTTGATTGCTCCATCCTTTGCCACTATCTCTCCATGCAGATACAGATTGGTTGTTCTAAAAAGTACTGCATCTGCAGAGAGGCTGCAATAGCGGCCATCCAGAACTGAGCAAAACCGGGACTCTAAATACTTTTGGGGGGTAGAAGTCCCCAGAGAAATTGTGGCCATATACCATATTCTTACAATCCCGTTATTCTTTGTGCCAAATAGTTCTGGTATATTTTAAACAGTATATACAAGAGAGATGCCTAAAACAAACACATAGGAAAACAAACCATTTCTTCATTCATAACATCTCATACTTTCCTGGTTTAAAGAATAGGAAATAAATAAAATATGTCAAAAGATGGAGTAATTAATTTATACAGGTTAACACAACTAATGACATGTTATGTTAAGAAAAATGCTAAAATTTCTAGTCTCAGAAAAGTGAATGAAAGACAATTCTCTTCTTGTCTTCTGATTTCATGCATAAAATGGATGCTTTAATCTTGTCTGGCATGGTCTCTCAGAGTGTTAACTTCAAGTCTATTTACTTGATCAACAATTCTTCTGTCACCAACAGAAGTGTCCCTTTCCTTTGCTAATTCATTACAATGATGGGTGTTTTATAAAATTTTGTGAGATTCAAGTCTTTCAAAGATTTTGGTGGACAGCTATTGTCAAAACTGAGTGGTAACTTAATTCAGATTTCCAGATTCATAGAAATTCAGATTTATATCATAGGCAGCCCACTTATTTTTATTTTCAGGAATTAACTCAATCTAGTGTTCTTTTAGTAACAAGCCTTAAAATCTACTTCTAGCTAAAGTGTAAAAACCATGCTAAAATCTATCGATATAATTTTCGCTATTGCTTGTAAAATTAGGCATATGCTTATTTGCATTTAAATCTTTTTCTCTATTACAGTGATTCGAGCAAAAATATCCAGTGAAAAGGTGGTTCCTGCCAGCGATGATCCTCTTGATACCCACAAAATGATCCGGTATGAAATCAAACAAATAAAGGTACATGGAATCACTTAGCTATTTTGAAGTTCAATGCTGATAACCTATGTGTATGACTACAATTTAGGCCTAAATGCTTTAAGCTGGAACAGGCTCCAGCTGCCTCCACAGTTAGACCTAGGTGAACTACACAGAATAAATCAAAGTAGAGATAAAAAAAAAAGGGGGGGCGGGGGGGGGAAGAAAGCTAAGAAAGCTGTTGTGACATTCATGAGTTACTTGCTAAACTATGTTTTGATGACAATTTTTGTTATTCACAATTGCTTTATGAAGACTATGACAAAGTACTTCAATCTGTGAATGGTATTAAATACATTTGCTATTTCTGGTGGATACTTGATCAGCTATGTTGCATTGTGATATTGCAACTCTCTGACTGGATGATGCAAACTTTTATAAACAGAGGAAAGCATTTCCAGCTGAAATAGCAAGAATCTTTGTTCATAAGTGAATAGGGATATTTGCAAAAACAGGAGTCCTTCCCTGATATTCATATAAACAAAACTCCATTTGTATGAATGTTGCTAGGAAGGCAAACACAAAGTGGAAGTACCCAAAAATACAGTAATTCAGGATCTCACAGGATTTTTCCGTTATTTGTTCAGCTCCAATAAGGAGACATATTCGTTAAAATACTTTAAGATTACATATCTCGATCCCATTCAAGTCACCATTAAACTCTCACTGATAAAAAAAAAAAGATCATGATCTACCTCTTTCTGGAATACACAAAAAATAGGTAGTCTCTTTCTATTAAAATGTATTAGTGTGCATTGATAGGGGTTTTTGTTTGGTTGATTTGTTTGTTTTAATTTTCCCAGGTGGTTTTATCTCTCATTTTTCAGAGAATATTAGTTTGCATTATTTGTATTAATTTGTATTGGTTTTTTTTTTACTGGGAACACTTAAGTAGATCATTGTGAACAGCTACATGCTTTCAAAAAAATTCAGTCCTTCAAATTCTACCAGCAGATCACCTCACAGGAGTTTTACTAAGAAAAATCTGTGGTAAACAAGAATATGTCAAAATATTCACAAGTATGGTTATCATGCATGACTCCTGTTAAGGCTTCATAGCAATTTCAACAAGGCAATTCTTTTTACCTTGCTAAAACAAACCCCAAAACTCTTCACCATCTGCCACTTTCTGTCTTCTTAAATTATTAAGGATATTTTCAAACGTTTCTTTACAGAAATAATTATATAAATACCAGAGCAATTCTCTTTCCTTCCATTAACACTTTAATTTTCTGTTGCTACCGTGCAACACTTGAGTAAACTTGTAGAAATGCAAATCACAAATTCAACACAAAAAAGAAGAATGACAAGTCTAGTCTGTGTTACTGTTTTCAGTCTATGATCCCATTCTTCAGTAACAGCACACTGAAGGCTCTGAAATACATTCATATATTGGAGCAGCTTTGGAGTTTCTCCCAAATTTTCATTAAGTGGAGGCCTATTCGAAACTCAGGCATCAGTAAGAGATCTTTATTTAATTCCACTAAGCTTCAGAAGGCAAGTCAGCTAGGACTGGAAAAACTAGAAAGATTTATTTTCTAATAAAAGATGCTTTACGTCATTACATACAAGTTAGACTAAATACAAATGGGTCATAATAGTCCCACCCTTCAAATTGTTACTTCTGGCCAGAAGAGAGTTAAGAAGAGGTAGGAGCTGAGGCTCCCATCCTGGCACGCAGGCTGCTCAGCTGCGTTAGGACCCAGCTCCCTGCTCAGTGTCTCTAACAAACCCAATAAAAGGATTTTTGTTTGAAACCTCCACAATACAGAGTGGGCAAGCAAATGGGAGCTTCTGCAAACTGCAAGTCTTTTGTGGGATTGCTAGTAAATTCAGTGTGGCACTGAAATAAATCCATAAAGGCAACTTTGCCTGTTCCTGGTAAATTGTACAGGAACTGACAAAGAGTGATGTAGCCTGTTATATTCTAAGCACATAATTCACAGTTGGCATACAAGTAAAAATGAAACAGGACTGGGTATACTGAAAAATTACTGAGAAACACTCACTTTTAAATTAACAGAAGTTTAATAGGAAAGTGTTATGGATAAAATTATAAAGTCTGCATCAAGTTACAAAAGCAAAGAGAGTGAGGAATTTTAAATAGCTCATGCTTGTAAACATTTGGCAAGTGTAAAATAATCAATTAAAATAATATAAAGTTGCATACAATCAGCCAGATTTGGCCACCTCAATGGGACGGGACAATTCACAGACTGACTAATAACAGCACAGAAATAGCTTTTCAGAGATCTTCAAACTGTGACCCTCATTGATCATTGACCTCGCTTGTGTATTTGTTTCATGAATAAGTATGAACTTCGTTGACCAGAACAATAACTTGATAACACTATTTCTTACTTTTCCCTCAGATGATAACATTTAAAAGAATCTAAACCAACAGTGTATGTTAAATGGTAGAATATTCTCTTTTCACTGTTATAGTCTTTCTTCTCTTGAGTGCTTACAGACCGATTTCTCATGTTGTAAATTTGATGACCTGCAGTTATGATAAACTGAACAGTCCTTTTAATGTCAGATGGCACTGGTCATGTGTTTCTGGCTAACTCTGTGCATAAACATTTACAGGATTGGGGGGTCATGCTAAGAATTTGTTTTATATAACATAGGAAGTAAGAATAAACTCTCTAATCATCTCTTGAGCTGCAAGATCTATCAAGCTAAAACATGATTATCAATGCAGTAGTAGTTTTGGTGAATACTTTTTAAGCCACACACATATTTGCACTTCCCTCAGCAATTCTTCTCCCCTCTTGGAAAAGAAACACAGTACCTATAGAGGTTCCATTTTACTCTAACATTCAGCAAAATGCTGTTGTTTCTCTTTTATGTTACTCTCTGGGCTGTTTGACATGTAACGTTAGTGTGACTGGTTTATGCTATTCCTCTTACAAAAATTATATTTCTGTTATTTTAAATCCAGTGCATTAGGCTTAGCATTAAAACATTGGTATTTTTGGACAGAAATATTAAGTATGATTTTGTTATTCATTTTCAGAAATACAAAAAAGAATAATGATGGAGTTTATTCATGTTATATATATGGGTTGGCATGTTAAGAAGCCATACATTTTTTCAATTACTGTTATTTTCTTTCATTGCAATATTTACAGCATTATACTAAACAGAGAAAAAATACGTGACTTATACGGAATTGAATATTTGTCTTCATAACATTACTGTTACTGACTTGGTTATCATACTTACTTTGAGGAGCCACCTAAATATTAAAACAGTGCCACTAACTTTTGTGACACTTTGTTCTATACTATCACAGTAGTAAAGTAACGCCCAGGATATTACTGTCATACATGAAATCAACACATTTTACCAAATCAAACTAGTTTAAAGCAAAATTGCTAAGTATTTTCCACACAAGCTGAATGGATGGAAACACACTGAAAGAATTAGACTTCTTTTACAAGAAGATGGGGTCACCTCACAGTGGGAATAAGAGGAGGTATTTAAGCTAAACACAATGATATTTACACTTTACAATGATGCATGCAGTTTTAAAGCTAGACATTAGTCATTATATGAAGCTAAGAAAACAAGCCATGATATAGTTGAAAAGGCTTAGAGAAAAAAAAGGTAGAAGTATATAATTATTATAACAGGAACATGCCTGAGACACTCAAAGTAATACAGATAGTCTTTTAAAAAAGTATTCTAAAATCTTAAAGCAATAGCCATGTACTGGTCTCCGTTATATACCTCAGAGGGACAGGGACAGTATCAATATAGACTTTAGTATCAGGCTCACATCTCTCTATTCTCCCAACCCCTCACCCATTTTTCCTACATCCATAAAGTCCTACCAGAACCTCAAACGTAAATGGACCATACCACAGTGCAGAACTGAATCAAGCCATCTTATCCCTTTACAGAGGAAGTAATCCACACTTTCAGGAGATGAGAGAATATGATTGAGAAGATCAAATATGATTTACTGAATTAAACGGAATGTAAAATCCTAAGAAATGCTTTAACAAATATCTAGGTCAAAACCAGAGATAGGCCAGAGCTATAATTTCAAAAAACCCCAACCAACCAAACAAAAAACCCCCAACAAAACAAATACCAAACTCATTTAAATATTAACTAGATGTCCATAAGTTGCTTTGGATATTTATCTATTTTTTTTTATAGCTGAATCAATTTGTGTTGTCTGCATAATGCCTCTTAGGTTGATTTAGACTAAGCGTTGAGATATTAAAAGAAAAGTTGTACCCTACTATGCTTTGTAGCCCAATCAAAGGTTTCTGAATGGGGAGAGGACTCAAATCAGACTATACTTGCATAGTTCACATAGTTATTTTCTGGTACCCACACCACCCACACCCTGAATAAGGCCGGTTTAAGGGTAGCAGAAGCAAGGGATTCAAGTTCCAAAGATGGCAGGAATCAAATGGCTCTTAATAGGAGTGAGGAAGGCCTGGGGCTCTGACTGAAGCACTGGGTTAGCAATCAGGCAGATTCTCTGCAACACACGTGCAGCCTGCTCCTGCTTCCTCATTTGGCCACCTTTGAGAACTTTTATATTGGGGTGACATACCACACTACTTTTACCTAATAAAATTAGACATATTTTCATCATAATTATATACATTTTCTATTATTTTCACTGCTGCTTTGTACAGGATACTTGTTTGGTTTGGTGCATTTGTTTTTTCCACTAAGTATTTCAAATTCACATCTAATATTTTTGGATCAGAAGCCTGGTGACAACTTTTGCTTTTTTTATTCCATAAATAAGGCTTCAGAAAAATCAACATATTACAGTGTCTTTTCTAGTCCCCTGTATTATTTAAATCTCCTGAGAGAACTTGAGTAACACAAACACATTTTCCAGTGATGGCAGCTGCAACTGGGAGAGCCTGCCCTTGGGAGCTGTGAGCTTTGTGATTGTCCACAGCTGTCAACACACAGCATGATGTCACTAAATGGGGCCCCTGAAGTGCTGGGGTTTCAGTTACGTCATATTAGGTGATGACAGGCATTCTGAGGTTGATTAGCATCTTATGGTTCCTTCTCATATTTGGACACAACTCAGTTTGTTTTGATCTTGTAATGGTTTACTTTAAGAATTATTTTCATAGTTGGAAATGCAAGTTAAGGAGCAGCCCATCTGAACACTGCATAGGCTTTGATCCTGTACCTATCCATTTTGGTGCTGCAGCCTATAAATTCTAAGAGCTGGATCCCATTTTCCAACAGTTATTTGAGAAGGTTGCATTGGGCGAAATTCTGGATGTGGCAAAACAGCTTGCTTTAATGACTGAATATAAGAACAATGCTCAGTTTCTTAGTATGTTTCACATCCTTGAAGATACACACCATTACACTGATCAAGGTAAAATTTCCCATATTAATATATTGAGAAATTTTTGCATCTTACAATGCTACAGTACCTTGTTTAAGATGAATGCTGTCTCTGCATTAAATGGAAGATGCTAGTAGAATATAAATTGAAGAGAAAGCTTTAAAGATCCATTAAAAACACTGAAAAAGCAGATTTAAAAACCTATAATTTTAAAAAATGAAGACCTAGTTTCCTTCTAAAAATAATGGACACATTTCATTTAGTGTAGAGAAGGGGTCTAACTGTTGGTATTTTCTCATATAAGTTCAGACTTTAGAGCCTTTTTTAAAGAGATGCACCACATATTTATTTCAGCTGTTGTTTGCAACTGTTTTTTCATGTTTGTTTTCCACTACTGACTTTCTGTTTCTGATAATTTTCAGAT
>WAAD01032515.1:1582-16090 GCA_013389945.1 Fregata magnificens | reverse complement strand
GCAAAGAAGATATGCAAATCTTTAAGTGTATAGGCATCTCTAATTCCATTCAGTTCAATGAAGTAGTAGTTTGGACATAAAATTCAGCATGTCCCATATATCTTGTCACACCCTAAGATATGTTGTATCTGATATATACATATACGTATACTTGCAAAAAAACCTGTATAAATGATTTTTGTGATATATTCTGTTCATGTTTCTAATGTTTATTTTGACAACTGCATAAATCCATATTTAAAGGATAGACAATGGCAGCTTTGAAAACACTCTTGTAAGAATAAATATTCTTATTTACTTTTTTTGTGACTAAACTTACACAATTCCAATGAAGTGCAAACAGTGCAAGGCCAACAGGAAGGCATGCCATTATTCCTTTGAGGAATATATGTCCCTTAATAGTCAACATTTCACTTTTTATTTACTGTAAATCAGTTTTGCTGTTTTAATTTACAGTCCTAAATTAAAACACCATACATTTGTGCTGCCAAATATAAAGCTTAGCTCGTTTTCTGCTTTGCTAAAGACAAACAACAAATTACCTAACACTAATTTGGACCATAGACTTATTATGGCTACTTACCTAAATGAAATAAAAAGGCTACATTTCTTCCAAAAAGGAATTGATATTGCAGAGACAATATTGACAGTGCTATTTACTGTCAGTGCTGTGCATTTATATTACTAATATACAGAAAGACTTAAAAAACAGGCCTATTTCCTCATGTCAAACCAAAACAATTCCTAGACAAGCCTGCAAGAGTTTAATAGCCATACAAAGTCTGAATCAAGCACATGGCTAATTAATATACAATACATGTACAGCGTAGCTTTTGTTTCCAAATCCATTTTGATGTAACGGTGTCTTTTGAATAGCACTCTGCAGCAAACAGATATTTTCTGCTTTTTAACTCAACATAGTTCTGTTTCTGTTTTAGCTTTATAGTAATTAGACCTTAAACTCAACAAGCCCAACTCAGATTGCCTTCTTTATGTACCTTGTAAAAATAAATGTTTTCTTCGATATTTATGAACTGTATGCCATAATTAGTTTTAAAAACATTTTATATTTGACCTGCCATACAATATCCCATAGGAGGTGTTTCAAAATTAATGGTCGTCCACTTTGATTTCTGTCTGAGCATGAATCTGGCCAAACTTCCCACAATGGATGGTACAAGATTTTTTTTTTTTTCCTCATGTCAATAAATATGGCAAGAAAAGCTTTACAAAAAACCCTCTCAGAATGAGGTTTTATTTTCCCTGAGATTCAGCACTCATAAAGATTATGAAAAGGATTAACTACAATGTGGCAGTCCAAATATGTTATTTTCCTGTCAAGATCTTTACTGTAGTGGTATTGATATATTATCAACAGCAGATTATTTTTACAACATTTTATTTTTACTTCTTGAAACTGTGTATGTGTTGTATGAAAGGTTAGAGCAGAAATATAGCCTGGTACATTTGATTTTAATTTGAAAATTACTCACATGACTTATGTTAAGAGTAGGGAAAAGAACAGAGAAGGGAGGCTGTACAGGTGAATGGTGGAAAAAAACCACCTTGAATATTGCTGGCTTTTTCTCAATGTTCCAGTTAAGTTTTAATTAAATTGTCCAACAATTATGTTGAAAAAGCCAGGTTTTTTTTCATGACAGAGAACATAGGAGGCGGGAATGTAGTGAAATAAAGGGAACTAATTACTGAGGGAAAGGCTGTAGAGATGACTCAACTAGCAATGAGTTCAAAAAGCCTTACAGCATTTTGTATAGTTTTAATCAGTCTGAGATGAATGTTTCTGTTTCAAAAAGTGTTTCATTAAAGCAGCTCCATTTTTACACAAAAGAATGGCATCTTTGTTTATTTACCTTTTATTGCCGTCTAAAGCCTCAGTACAAATGATCACCATAGTATGAAAGAAGCAAAAGAAACAGAAGCACAACCATACCTCTGGCATGCTCNTTAAAAACCAGCAAAATTTAAATAGCATGATATGATTTCAATTCATCAACTCTAATATTCAGATCATTTTTACAACCCGTTCTAGAAATTTGAATAAAATGTTATCTTGTACCATGTTGCCTGATTATTCTTCAAGCCACAAAGTTCCAGATAATTTCTTCAGAAGGAAAAAACAAACAAATGAGCTTCCTCACAATCAGTTATTACAGCACCTCTAAACCATGTATGGCAATGCAATACTGAAATGCATTAATTTTCTCTAGATTAACATTCATTATGTAGAAATATGTAAAAAATTACTCAGCTGTGGAGAACATTAACATTCAAAAGTTCAAACAAAAGACAAATAACTTATCAGTTCAGGCATTAATGAGCAATGCAGAGGAAAAAAGGGGGGGAAAAACCACTCATATATTTGTTATACTCCTAAGCAAAATATGCCTTATAAACAGATATACACATTTTCTTGTTTGTGTTCTATTACTGAATTTTAATTCAATCAGTTGTTCAAGGCAGCAGTTTGCAACTGAACTGGTAGACCTTCTACAGGGTCATACTATGTAAAAATTAAAAGCTAACACATTAATTCTTGTGCCAAAATTATAGCATATTTTCTTTGTTTCTGCGTACTGCAATTTAGCAATGTGTTAAAAAGGCCTGCTTTTTCAAAAAAATCATAAAATCATAGAATATCTCGAGTTGGAAGGGACCCATAAGGATCATGGAGTCCAACTCCCTGCTCCTCGCAGGACTACCTAAAACTAAATCATATGACTAACAGTGTCATCCAGATGCTCCTTGAACTCTGACAGGCTTGGTGCCATGACCACTTCCCTGGGGATCCTGAATAATAGCTGATAAAATAATGAAGAGAGAACAATAAGTTGTGCGCAGAAAATTAGAAATCAGCTTTAATCTTGGCCATTCTCAGGAAAATAGAGAGATATAAAACTTACTACTATTTAAAAAAGCATATTGCAAAACATGAGATGTGATTCTGCTTCTCCACCTGTCACAAATGAATCCCCAAGGCATAAAACACTTCCTTTGCATAAAAAAAAATTACAAATTTTATGAAGTTGTATATTTTCCTGACAAATCCATCAACCAAACCCCCCTTCATTCTGAAAAGATTTGGCTGTCTGGGACAGTATTTAGATCTGCTGCTCTGGATCAGTACCATCCTCCTTTGGCTCTACAAAACTTCTGTGTAGCAAATTTACTAAATACATAACTGTGGTGAAAGCTCTTTTCAGAAGTGTCATATGTGACAAGAGAAGTGGAAACATCTGTGAGTTAATAGTCCGAAGAAACCAGAGAGAACTGGGAAAGCAGTATGAAGAGCCATCCTGCCACTCTTGCAATACATCAAAAAATACAGCAGAACTGCACCATACTGTGTTTATTACCAAAAGATGAGACAGACATGGGAGAAAGAAAACTTCAGAAGAAATCTTAGTTAACTGCTGTCACTGAGGCTTATCTTAGGTGCCACCTACAATAACGAAGTGCTAGCCAGAGTCTCAAGACAGACACACAGCAATTACAGCTTGGAGACCTTACATAAACAGCTAACTAACATATTTATAATGACCTTGCAATGGTACTTGAATCACAGCTGTGTGACATATGCTGAATGGATTATATTCTAAAAATAATTGATGCTTCTCTGCTAGTCTATTCAATCAGCAAATAGCCTCCCTCCAGTTTCTCTCAGTGCTGAAAGTATTTCCTCTAGAAAAATATACTCAGGAAAGAATTTCTGTTTAGAAACCATAAGAAAAGTAAGAAAAAAATGTGTGCAGCATAAGACAGGTCATGAATAAAGGTCATAAGTGTTATTTTTATGAATGCATTTATGTCTGTAAAGGACTGGGAATCAGTGTCAGCACAGGTACTTGAAGATCACAAGTCATAACCACCCTGATTTTTGACGAGTTCAAAGTTCTACACTGACAGGCATATAGCCTCGTGAATCATCTACAAAGATAATAAACATTTCGAACATATCATTAAAAGACTAGGTTGAAAGCAAACCATAAAAGTAACTCTTGCACTTTAATAGTTGTTCAGTGTCTTTATAAGCATTTAATCTCTTTAAGATCTGAAGTTGCTTAGCTGACAAATGACTACCTTCACATCTGAAAAATCTTCCAGTTAACCATCACAATGCTTTCAAGTGGTCACCCAGTCTCATCCCTCTGAAAGCTTCCAAAATGGCTTTTAAAATAGACAGTACATGGGGGAAATGAATTATGTGTTTACAGTTCCTGCTTTACAGAGACAGTAAGTAAATTTAGTATTGGTATTTGCACGTACCATTTCCTTGTGATTTGGATAGAATGTTTGCTCAATTAAAGGGAACTTCTCTGGACCCAAAGTTTTGTAGACAGACACCAGCTGGGCAAACTGTAAAATAAAGTAAAACAAAACAAAAAGCTTAGGAGAAAAACCACATTCTACCAAAATGATCTCACACTGTCATTTTGCTTCTTGCCTTCTGCATTTCACAAACTCAGCAAATACACATACACATTATACACTTTCTCTCTCCTCCTCTCACACATGCACACCTTTTTAATCCATCCAAGCTATGACTTCATATAGAGATCAACAAAGAGCAATATCTCTAAGAGTTAAGCCTTCACATGTACAAAAAATGAAATGCACTGGAATACTGGTTTTCAGATACCTCATAGTCTATGTATTTCAAGCTGACTTTGTGATAATAAAATAATTGTAATTTTGCATTTTCTACCGCCTTTAATTAAAGATCAGATATATTTCACATTAATTTAGCGTGTGGCACCTCGCTGACATTGAAACCCAACTTTGCAAAACTGGCAAACAGAGAAAAGCAATAACTATGTCATATGTAACCAGTCAGGTGAAGAACAAACAAGAGAATTTTAATTTTCTAGGCTCTAGCCATACCGTACCGTAGCCACTTGGCCATTCTTCCACAATCATTGAAGATGTTGATAATTTAAACAGCTACATCTTATTGCCATTTCTATTAATGTTTTCTTTCTGGGTCTCTTCTCCGACATATCCAGTCTACCTATAAGCTGGACTGTTGTAACTTAACACAGAAAGCAAAACAATATTTAAACACAAAAAGATAAAGGATTCTTTATTAAATACAAATGTATTTCGGGCCTGTTCTTTCTCTTTAGTGAACAGATCAACTCTCCTGTTGTAACAGTTCAAAAACTAAATCGCTCTTGAAATCATGGCTTAGCAAGGGAGGTTTCTAGGGAGCAAGACAACTTTGGCAGTCAGAAGACCACTATTGTTTCAAGACTCCAAAGCTCTGGCTTGTACATGCCTGTGATGTGTTTAATTGTCATTATGCCAACATGAGACATAAACAACTTAGCACAACAGTTTGAATAGTGGGATTTGCTCATTACAAACAGGAAAAAAAGCAAAGAACAACAGAACTCTGTCCATAATGCAGTTAGATAAAATACCTACTCTGTTAATGTAATTTAGGGTGCAGGGATAGTAAAAACTGTTTGAAGGGAAAAAGAATGATGAAAGCTTTGTATCACATTTCCAGCTGGCATAGAGAATTTGTTTAATTTAGTGGTGTTTACTTAGGTTTGGTAAAACACATATTTAAATTTTGAAGTCCAGCGGAAAATACCTTAATGATGAGTAGTTTTCACCAAAAGCTTAAGAAATTCTAGTTGGATAGTGTGCTGTACAAAACAGACCTCAAGGAAAGGAAATATTATCACAGCTACCAAAATAAGGTGGTTTGTGAATAGGATTCCTGACAACTTAATATTTATTTCTGTTCTTATCCAAGATCCAAATTCAAAATTTCATAAGCAAATAGTGCCCATTAAATACATTATTTTTGCCAAATAATTATTATGGTAAAACAAATCTATTTACCTATCTTTAAGTAAAAACCTTTTAAAAAATCATATGATTGTATTTCCTGTGATTCTTTCCTTATTTTCTTCTCCATTTTCACTGAAAGCAAGCAAAAGACAGTGAGAAACTGATAATATTTGTAAGGGTTGTGGCATTCACTCAAGAGGTAAAAAAGCTATAATTCAGATTTGTACTAGCAAATACCTGTTTACTTAAAATAAACTAGTATCAACCACAGATAATACACATGTATCACTCTAAAGTACCCTCTAATCTAGTAATTACGCTATGAAATAGCATGTAGGAAAAGTAGGTTTAAATTTCCTGAGGCAGAGGAAAGAAAGAACTCAGATTTCCCACAGCGAGGGGGAATGATTTATCCTTTGCCCCTGCTGGGACACTGCTTCACCTGTGTCTCTACAATTTTAGGAATCTCTTGTCAAACTTTTCTGCCCCAAAAAAGCAACTTGATAAATTCAACCCAAATTCACATAAAATTTTGGCATTGTAATTGTACATCCTTAAACTGCTATAAATATTTCTTATTTTCCCTGAATCCTACTGGGCAATTTATGAAAAAGAATTTCATTTACATTTTAATGAACTTCTATCAATTTGTATGTGTGATCTGGACTATACCTTTTTTATATTTTCCTTTTGAGCAGCTGAACCAAACAAATATCAGCTATACAGACTGAAGCAAAAGACCACTTCTGAAAATCCTGTTGTATCTGGACAGTTTGGAAGCTATACAGAGCTTACAAACAGGCTGAATATAGAATACCATGTTGCCTGCTTTTCTATCCAAACCAGGTTTTAAAGGTCTGCTGGAGACTACACTAACAAGTTTGATTTGACATTTTTTAGACTTTACTAGACAAAAAAAAAAAAAAAGACCATATTAATGTTTTGCCTTAATTAGAGTTTTGAAAATGTTTTTTTTTACTGGGCTAGCTAATATGACCTTAAATTACACCTTTAAATCACAGTAAAGCTTATCAAAGTCTTCCCTGGGCAAGAGCGTCATCTTTTTAGATGATAAATTACTGAACTATTATCTAATCCAATGCTGAATGTTTTCAGATATGGGACGTTCTTAAAATAGCGAATACTGGTAGACCCACTCTATATGTAAATAAAGTATTTTATATGGATGCCAAAAACACTGGGAGCTTTTAACAACTATCTAAAAAAGAAATTCATAGAGCTTAGTATTTCAGTAGGAGTCTTTCTTAAGAAAAAACAAGAAACTGGAAAAAAGTCCTTTTAGCTCTTATTTTACCTAGCTGAATTTAATTCTCATTTTCAAATTTTGCATCTTGTCTTCAACTCGAAGAGAGATATTCTCCAGTATATATATTCATGGCTTTTAGATTTTTTTTTTTTTTAAAAGGAAAATAGTGGGATTTTGTAACATTCTTTGTAATGTCAGCTCTTCTCTTTTCTACTAGGGATTAAATGCCTTCACATCTAGGCCTATAGATTGTTCCTCCATAAAAGAACAGGAGAGCACCAGCTGTACTTTTTCTCCTCTCCAACAAAGTATGATACAGATAAGAAGAAATACTTAGTCAAAGACACTTATTCCATTTGATTTCATATAAAACTTTTATGGGGTTTCATTACACTAAGAACGTAACACTATAAATTTGACTTCATAGACCGTACTGTAATCAAGCAGTGCACAGTTACAAAAAATCACTTTGCTAACTTAGAATCATAGAATTCTTTAGGTCAGAAAAGACCTTTAAGATCATCAAGTCCAACCATTAACCTAGCATTGCCAAGTCCACCACTAACCATGTCCCTAAGCAACACACCTACACATCTTCTAAATACCTCCAGGGATGGTGACTTAACCACTTCCCTGGGCAGCCTATTCCAATACTTGACAACCCTTTTGGTGAAGAAATTTTTCCTAACATCCAATCTAAACCTCCCTTGGTGCAACTTGAGGCCGTTTCCTCTTGTCCTATCGCTAGTTAGTTGGGAGAAGAGACCAACACCCACCTCCTTACAACCTCCTTTCAGGTAGTTGTAGAGAGTCATAAGGGCTCCCCTCAGTCTCCTTTTCACCAGGCTAAACAACCCCAGTTCCCTCAGCTGCTCCTCAGAAGACTTGTACTCTAGACCCTTCACCAGCTTCGTTGCCCTTCTTTGGACATGCTCCAGCACCTCAAAGTCTTTCTCGTACTAAGGGGCCCAAAACTGAACACAGTATTCGAGGTGCCACCTCACCAGTGCTGAGTACAGGGGGACAATCATTTCCCTGGTCCTGCTGGCGATGCTATTTCTGTTACAAGCCAGGATGCTATTGGCCTTCTTGGTCACCTGGGCACGCTGCTGGCTCATATTCAGCTGGCTGTGGACCAGCACCCCCAGGTCCTTTTCCACCGGGCAGATTTGCAGCCACTCTTCCCCAAGCCTGTAGCATGGCATGGGGTTGTTGTGACCCAAGTGCAGGACCCGGCACTTGGCCTTGTTAAACCTCATACAATTGGCCTTGGCCCATCGATTCAGCCTGTCCAGATCCCTCTGTAGAGCCTTCCTACCCTCAAGCAGATCAACACTCCTGCCCAACCTGATGTCATCTGCAAACTTACTGAGGGTGCACTCGATCCCCTCGTCCAGATCATTGATAAAGATATTAAACAGAACTGGCCCCAATACAAACTACTTCACATTTGCCTTTACAGTTGTTCCCTATCAGGGAAGTACCACTGAGCTGTGTATTATAAAACCTTTTCTGTCAGAGACTTTCCTTTATTGTGAGTATTTATTATCTGTGCTATTTACAAGTTAAGTCTTGCTTCTACTGACAGTGCAAGAACTCCAACCAGCCATCTAACAACTAAAATGATCACAAAATTCTCTAGATAGTCTGTCTCACTAAACCAGATGAGTTGGCATTCTCTAGGACTACAGAAACAGGAAAACTTTGATAGGTGAACACTTTTTGAATCCCTCTGTCACAAAAAAAATGGTGCTTTTAGCTGAGATTTAACTCATCCTTGACTGCTCTAAGGTGTAAGCACATATACAGAGTGAAGAAATGTAATACAGTACCAGTTTACTTCTGGATTTCCATATATAAATTTGCCTTTTACCAAATGTATTGAATGTGTATCAGTGTTTGTGGGTGAAATTACTAAAATAAAATTTTGAAGTTTCTAATATGATCTCAATATTCAGTATTGCTGCCAGCTTTCCTTGAACATGTATTACCTAAAAGCAGATGATGCAAAGCAGTTTAAAAATAACAGGTTGTTATGCTGATCAAATGTTTAGACAGAGTATAAGTTTCATCCTACTGTATACTTAAATCATTCCTTTGTAAGACTAAGACTTGATGAAAGACAGCTTTCCATGGAAATGCTGTAGAGTTTCCTAGTATTTCTCTGTGAAATGCACACTAGAGTAAATTATGCCTGAATATGTATATCATTACGTGTGAGCACGGATGGGGGCCTCAACAATTGGATTTTCTGTTCTGGTACACAAAGGAAAGCTCCCTTCTCCCTATAAGGACCTGCAGAGGTCTCTTTTAGGGTCTGTAGGTTATGAAGCTGAAAGATGAGCTGTTTTACATTATAGGCTGTTTTATGTTACCTTTTATTATAGGAAAGTAATAAAGAAGATGACACATTGACTTTTTTATCCCCTTCAGATAGCAGCGTGAAAAATGCCCCGAAGACTGTTTTTAGGCTGAAATGTCTATTTTTAGGCTGAGGCTTGGAAATGTGGCTGGTCATTCCAGAAAAAGAGTAAGAGATGTTCAAAAGCACAGAATAAGTACCATTAGCACAAACATATCAGAGTCCTTGGTGGCCAACAGATTGAGAGACAAATATTACAGACCCTTCAGAGGGAGAAGAAATTAAGCAGTTGTGTGGAAGGGACTGGGAGGGTACATTTGACACATGTACTCTGTGGGAGTCAATTTACTTTAACCAAGATTTTTCACTAAGCCTGTATTTTGAACACAGTTTCTGTATTTCTCTTTGTGGGTTTTGATTTTTTTTTTAATGACTATTACCTGGGAAGTGTCTGTGTTACTCTTTTTATGCTCTTCATAATATTTGTTCTTCGTTGCGTTTGGCCTACATTTCTTCTATTATGCTTTAGTAAACTTTAAATACTTTTCCAGAAGGCTGAGTACATACACATTTGATTTGCTATTTGATAGCTAATACGAGAATCAAGACTGCTGATTGTAGCTTACGTGCCTCTTTCTGTCAGCAGGAGCTGACAGACAACTTAATGAAAGTATTCAAACTTTCAAAGTCCATTCGAAGTTTGACATGGCAACTGAACAATGAAACATCACCTACAAATCAGTTTGGGCCCATTAACAGAATACAGAAAAGATGGGAACTGACAAAAGAACTTGATGTTCCTCCAGTAGTTTTCCATTATTATGATGCAAAGCCAAAGACAACACAGTTGGACTATGAATGGAAAGATAACTTATATGGACCCTGCATCATAATTCAAGTGGTAGTTTTATAACACAGATGAGTTGCTTCCTCACCCTTTTGCAGCCCAGCCTCGCACAAGAACATGGTGATGATCTCTGCCTCACCAAGCTGAGCTGCAAACCTCCACTACATTTTTTATTCAAGTCCTGCTGCCTGACCCATCACTCTGGGACTAGCAGCATCTCTTCCTCCCATCTTTGACTGCAGCTGATAATTCCTCACCTTCTTTATCTCCAGCTCCCTCCTTACCCTCTGGGGTGCTTGTCGGCATTTACTGAGATGGAGCTACTGAGATGGAGCTACTAAGCCTGTGTGGATTGTGCTGACCCTTCCCAGAACCATTTGCGTGTCTCTGCTCCATGTTACCCAGAATTTCCAAAGGCATTTATTTGGCTTCTGCACCTCTCCTGCAGCATGAATACTGCAGCCTGTACCACCTCTGAGAGGCACATCTCTCCAATTGCTAATCACTGCTGTAATTAACTGCTGGAATATTTTCACATCAGAATTACATCTGATGAGATATACAAACCATTAAGAACTTCTACAGGATGCAAAAAAAAAAAAAAAAAGCCTTAAATAAAAACCTCATGCCTTTGGAAGGACTCTATGCAGAGCTCTCGCTTACAAATTACTAGAGTGCATCCATGAGAGGGGGGAAAAAAAAAGTTTCCTACAACAGTTAGAAAAGCAGGATTTAAAAAAAAAAAAAAAAAACACCTAGAAGAGCATCACAGTCAGAGACATAAAAACATTTCATCTTGGCTTGCAAAGTTGGGTAGCAAGGCATCTGGCAATGAGAAACACCTTAGCTAATGAAAGAGGCAGTGACAAAATGTGTAAACAGTGAGAAAAGTGAGATTTAAGGAAGACATGTGGATTAAAATGAAGGAAAAATAGCTACGAGCATAAAAGGTAGAAAACAGATCACGACATGTTTGTTAGAAAAGAATTAGTGAAAATTAGTACCATGAGCCCTAGATGAAGAAGCCTTATAGAACTTTTTATTTCAGAATGAAAAGTTACAGAGGGAAAAAAGAAGTTTATGGAACTGAGTCATTCAAATAAAAGCTATGAGGACTCCTTCTTGGGTGCACTTGGCAGCAATGAGAATGTGCAGTTTATTCCACTATTATGGGAACATCGAGTTCAATGTCCTGTTCAAGGAAACATTTGTGCACCTGTTTATTTTAATGGGACTTGGGCATGTGCTTAAGCACTTCTCAAAAGGGTTTGGGGCTCACTAAAATAAAAAGAGATTTTATTGGTTTTGTGGGGTTTTTTTAGAGATACTAAGATCCTGAGACTTTCCAGTTAAAATAGTAAGTTTTTATAAAAATACTGAATTCAATGAAACTTCACAGTAGAGGAGAAAAATCTATCTTTTAATGCAAACTGGGTTTTTGCAGATACAGCCCTCCCATATTCATTGTTAAGCAGTCTTGTAGTTAATGAAATTTTGTGCAGGTGTTCAGATGTGTCTGCATGAAGTTATCTTCAGAAACAAAGCATTATTTATGTACTTAACCATTGAAGTAAGATGTAAATCCCATTTTAAAGCTAAACATACGGTTAAAATACATCTTTTTTTCTTTCTCTTAAATTGTATGGAGATGCAATCATGTGCATCTACAACTTTGTTCACAGAATTCAAGCTCAGTCAAACTAGGCTTCTTACCTACATGGACATTTCTGTCCCAAGATGCTTCCCTCATTTCAGCAAGATAAGGAAATCTGAAAAACTTTTTCTCAGATGATCCACTGGCAAAGCTCAATGGTAGAATGCCATTCCTCAGACAAGACCAGCCAACATGCTCCCTTTTAAGCCCAGCACAAAGTCAGAGGACTTCTCTGAGGTGGCCAGCCTCCAAACAGTGCAATACTTTATGGCATTTTAAACTGCACCATAAACTAAAGAAGATACTTCACTGAACAGGTATGTTAGTTACTACACCTCGTAAAAGAAACAGGACAAGTACACTTTGCATCCATTTCACATGTGAACTGGAGCTAAGAATAGAAGCTAAACCTAAAGAAACGACAGCAAGGAAATCAGACGGCAACTGGTGGGAGTTTTGAAGATAATGTGGGAGAACAATACTTGTGTAGAGGGAGAGAGGGGACAGGAAGGAGTGGGGATTGCGATGGGGGAGCCAGCACAATAGGAGGGATTTTCCTGGATGGGTGACAAATTCCTTTTTCAGGAAGGGCAGTCTAGCCCCCAGATTCTCCTCATCACTGAGTCACCATGGTGAAGAAGCAGATACAATCTCTACTTAGATTTTGGTCAGAAAAAATTATCATCTTAGGTACTTTCAAGGGGAGTATAACACACAGGTTTCCTTTTTAATTAAATATTAAGATTGCACAAGAAATCAAACTTAATTTTCATAATCTGGCCTTCAATTATGGATATTTGAATTAAGCAAGCATAAAAGAGGGTTTTGAATTCCAATACCATAGCAGGAACAGCAGATAATACAAAGGATATGAACCACAGCTTTACAGTCCTGGTTTTCAGATTAATCTTACAGCCTTTATTTAAATATAGTTTCTTTCAGTAGAAGCTAAGAAATAGTTAAAAGTCTTATTCAATTTTCTGCTGCTAGAAATGTTCAATGCAATGAAAGTCTGTAATGGATGTCAAGAGCTCCCACTACTGCTCTCCAATGCAGAGAAGAATGGGCAAAGTGACAACAACCTAGCACAAAATTCAAGAATGCAGTAAAAAAATCTGAGTCTACTTTTGCATTAAATTGGCCTCATGGCAGTAAATGCTGGTCAAAGCAAAATGCATATATGTACTCAGTTTATACATAAAGTACTCCGTAGGTCAAGCAAAGACTGATGAATACAGAGCTGTAAGAATTAATTGCTGTATGGAACAGAAAAGAAATCATCAACCCACTGAGGTATATTCATTATTTAAGAGTCTCTGCTTTTGTCAAGGAATTTCAAGTGAGCTTACGTATTTTAGGAAAGCAAAATAATTTAGCAAGACTGTAATATTCCCTTTCTATTCCAAGAATAGATTAAACTTAAAATAGCTCTATAAAAAGGTGCAAAGAGGAAAACACACTGCTAGGTTTAATGTATTTAGATTTCTTTGTTATGCATTTAAATGAATAATTATTTATGAACTTTGGTCATTTAATGTTAAAACTTGCTAGTAAATTGTCTTTTGACCAACAAGCTTAAAATGTTTTCAACTTGCTTCTGACACAGTTTGGTGAATTTACTTTCAGCTCTCGCACTACAAATCCATCATGTTTTGCTTTAACTGGCAGACTGAGCAGAGAGGCCAAAATCTTCATTGGCTGACAGAATTAAACTACAGTTTTTTATGCTTAAGAAAGTTCTGCTTGCATCAGTGCTGGAAGAATAGCACATGTGGACAGTTTGTTCTCTGGCTGCCCTATAGATACACAGACATCTGCCTTCACTATGTCTGTAGATCCAATACCCTTCATATGAATAAAAGCCACAAAACAGATTTCAGAAAGACCTCTACCATTCATGTAAATATTTGCAAATAGGCAAATTTAATTTGTTATGGAGATTGCCACACATTATCACATGAAGCTGTTCAAACTTTACCACCCTTGCAATTGTGTCCAGTGCCTAAGAAAGCAACTTTTCGCTGCTTGAGAGAGAGACAGACAGCACCTGGCTTCCAGTCCTGAAGCGAAAGGAACGGCTCTTGGTACAGTAGCTTCCTAAAGTATAGGGGTAAGAAGAGGCCACTAAACAACCTGTCTGGATGTGCTCTGGCTGCCCAGTGTCCCCATCATTATCTATCAAGTAGATCAATCTTGCCAGAATGGTTGGAACAACAAGAAAGTTCAGTACTGGCTCCAGGTTTCATCTAATGAAATATATAAAACTATAGCCACTGACTAAAATACAGGTCTTAACATTTCTAAGATTTATAATGTTAGCAGACATTAAATTTGAACATCCCTAAATGTCTTCCCTACCTGACCTGAAGGCAGATTGCAGGCACGCATTCTTTAGCCTTGACCTTCAATAAGATCCCTTGTGGCATATAGAGAAGTGCAATACCAGCCAAATTCTAGCCCATTGTTCAGCATTATTGTACAAATCTTATTTTTGGTAATGAGCATGGAATTTTCTTATAGTGCAATAAATATTCAGTAAGAAATTTATACTATTTTTCCCT
>WAAD01032513.1:37166-56989 GCA_013389945.1 Fregata magnificens | reverse complement strand
CAAGACGGCCTCCGACCACCACATCTCCCACCAATGTGACATCATGAACAAGGTATTCTCTGTGAAAATGCGGTTTTGTGAAGCATCTGCTTTTAAACTGGATCCACTTGTCTTCTTGTAGTCTGGGTAGGATTACTGGATTTAGGTTCTTTCCTAGAGCTGGCACTTTCACTTCAGTAATATCATAGATTTGAAAGGGAGGACCTTTTAATTTTGGAAAGATCTGTGTCGTCTTCTTCTCTAATCTATATAACATCTCTTATAAGTGATTTCTTTTCCCTTTCCTATCATAACTGCACAGACAGCTACACTTTTTTTTTCCAGTGTCTAGTGCATCTTCCAGGAATATTCCTTTATCCTTGCTTTATTTCCAACTTGGTACACTTACGCTTTTAGTTTCACTTCTTTGGTCTTCAGATCAGAGTATGCTTTTGACTAAATCATCTGTTGATAATTTCTTCTTATCTCTGAGCCTTTCTGTTGAACAGAAATAACAGGCATAAGCTAAAAAACCCCAACAGAACCAAATATGGTTTTTGTGCCTTTTTCTGAAATCTTGACTTTTTTCCCCCTTCTGTTAATTTCTGTCTTGATAATTGGATATTTTATTAGCATCTTCTCTCTTTTTCTCCTGTCTTTAGCATGTTCCTTATTGTTCTTTCTTTTACCTAATACGAAGGTTTCATCTAGGACCTATACGTAGCTTATTCCTAGACCTATTTTCCAGCCATGATGTCTCCGACATTCTTACATCTCCAGTCTCTGTCAGAAGCCCCAAACCAGTCTCTAAAACACTTTTCTTTTTTCTCTTGATACCTTTCAATACTTGCCAATTAATTAACAAATTATTTTTCCTTCCTATATAAGACTTACACTGTTAGTTTCTTGCTTAATTTCTCTATACCCTTTGCTATTCACTCACATTCAGTCTTGCATTGTCTCTAGAATACCTGTTTTGGGGTTTTTTTGTTTGTTTTATTTTCAAGGCTCCCTCAAGACTTCTTAGCAAGGAGAGAAAAATTTAATGGTAAGGATGAAACAAGTTTGCCTTGAAGTAGCAAAATTAAGACTTTCATTG
This sequence comes from Fregata magnificens, assembly GCA_013389945.1. Classification (NCBI taxonomy): domain Eukaryota; kingdom Metazoa; phylum Chordata; class Aves; order Suliformes; family Fregatidae; genus Fregata; species Fregata magnificens. The sequence continues at coordinate 55,911 of WAAD01032513.1, read as the reverse complement.
AGCAAAACACCTCCCTTAAGCAACAAAGAGAATCAGGGTTAACAAAGTTCCCCAAGCTGAGTAACAAGTGGCTTGAACACTACTGCTCTGTCTCAGCACCATCACATACATACCTGTGTCCTTTTGCCAGTCCTAAACACCTGACCTGTGGGCTTGACAATACAATATATTTCTCTTGTCTGGGAGAATGAAGGGAGAGTATAGCTGACTTCCATCACCCACTTCATTGCTGGAATGATGTATTACCTGAATTTCCTCTCTGTTTCTCAGCCTGAAGCTGGCTTATGACCTCTGCCTGAGGCAGGGGACATGCCCAGTCTGTTACCTGAGCTGCCCAGGGAGGGTAGCAGCAGGTGGGTCAGTTCTGCCGTCAGTTCTGAGTTGGTGTAAGTTGGGTTCAGATCCACAACTTTGATTCCTTCTTGATTGATTTGAACTTTTCAGTCATTTACTTCCTAGGTATCTAAGTTGCCTTTGCTAAACCAGCTTTCTCCCACCAATTCCAGTGAAACCATCATTTCACATGATCCTGTCATTACCATACCAAAATTAATGTCCTCACTTTCAAACACCTTAATGTTTTCTCATATTCCCTCTTATTATTCCAAAATCATGTCATGCTTTTTATGTTGTGTTTCTACATGTTTCTCTGAGTACCCTTTGCCTTCTGTTTTTAACTATTTTCTACCAGGTGACCTTTTTTCTTCTTCTCCTTACCAAGAAACACCTCAGTAGCAATTTTACTAAGTTCAGTCCCTTCCCTTTTGCATTTGGGATGATGTTAACCCAGATAAGTTATCTACTGCACACAAACAGCACTTTCTTTTTTTTTTTTTTTTCCCTAAAATTGATTTTATAATTAAGAGAAGTACGATAATTGAGCATGTCTCTCTGTGCTTTCACTATAGTTCTCTGAATCAACGTTAGAACCAAAATGAAAATCTAGTTTATACACTATTAATCTTTCTAATGAGACATTCATTAATATTCCAAAGTCATTATCCAACACTTTAACCATTTTGACATCAATTAGATTTATAACCACATAAAGCCTGTGGCATCCTGTACCTTTCATAGTCAATCTTCATCTCAGATTGCATAGCAAATGGGAAACAAGAAGACACTACACAGTCTGTAATACCACTGATATAAGAAGTAACATACTGAATTCTAAAGCACTGAAATCGTGTTTTAATTAAGATAAAACATTAATAACTTCCTCTTCTTGGGTTTGATAGTGTTAATACATATATTTCATTGCTGTCCTTGACAAATGAAATGTGATAATGGATTTCCTCATAGACCAATTAGTATTTAACAACAATTAAATGAAAAAGATATGTAATGATCCTGAAGGGATGAAAATATTTGTCACAGGCAATTCCTGGGAGGAAATTATATATGCCAGTCCGAATGCGTTGAAGAAAATTCCCAGCTCCTCTCTCTCTCACTCAAACATACATTAATGTCAGCCAAATGCTTATTTTTTAGTGATTGGCATAATTTCACAAATTCCGTATCATTCACAAAGATTGCAGACACAGCAGAGGGGCACTCATTGTTTGTCAAAGTCCAGCTGTTTTCCACAGAATGGGCAGATCATTAGGCAGGATGAGAAATCCCATTCTGTTCTTTTTTTTTCTCCTGAGATAATGAATCACGTAACATTTTTATTTATCACATATAACACATTTGGTGATGTCAAAGCACAACTACAAAAACGACCCACCTAAAACTGGAACAGTTCTTGTGTGACGTTATTGTAGCTGTTACATACAGAAACATTTTTCTTGTTAATATACATGTAAAATACAAATGTTTAATAAAAATGAAGGTCGTTTGTAAGACAAGTGAGATGCTGTGTCTGCTAATTACTCTGGGCAGGTCATGTATGTGTCTATTTGACAGCAGTAAAAGTCAGGTCACTGTGAAAAGCTCTTGAAATTGAACCCCTCTTTTATTTGCATTGGATGTCTGCTAGACATTTATAGGATTGAATCGATAAACTTTCGCTTCCTTCTTGTTCACATCACAGCTCATAATAACATTTACAGTAGCTAAAAGGTCACTTGATTTCTCTCTATGTTTTGAAGAGAGAAAGGTAGAATTATTAGGGAACGTATTTCCAGAGATGAGAAAGTAAGAACTGTCTAGAGTATAAATAACAAATAAATTCTGCCAGTGACCTTTTGGTGATATTTTCCATGCAGTATTCTAAAATTATTTTAATTATGTATTTAACACTCCTGTAGTCTTGGATCCAAGATGAAATACTAGTGAAAATCATGACTATTTTACGTGTGCATAAACTGAGTCGCTATTAAACTAACTAACTGGCCACTGGGCACCAAAATCTGACTTTTACTCTTTTATACCAAAAGTTTTCATTGCCTTCAATGTTCTTTCCATTTATGCGGCCCTTTCTTTATTCTTAATTCAATAAGGATTTGTATGAGTAGCTCCCAAGAATGTTATTAGGAATTACAAGAATGATTTGCATGCAACAGGATGAATACATAACCTTAAAAGTCATTATCCCTCAAAGCAAACAAGCTGAAATAGTCTGTTAATAGCAAATGTAACAATGACAGGTTGTGGGTCTGAAAGGTATGAGTGAAATTTTCCGAATACTAAGGAATATGTTTCAAGGTACCACTCTGTGTTGCTCATAGTCATATATTTAACTAACCATCCTAAGCTGTATATTCAACAGAAAATAGTTCACTTCTGCTAACCTAAATATTTAAGTCAGGCTAGCTTTCAAGTATAGTCAGGTCAAATTGCTACTGGCCCGATGAAAATAACACAATAAATTGCTGATCAGTTTGTCTTGTTGTACCCTATAGGATCTTTCTGTAACATATAATGAGTGTGCACTGTGATATGGCTATAAGGCATCATTAAATCATCAGGCCTTTCTATGTTCAAATGCCACATTTAGATATTATTACTATACAAATCAAGGAAACAAGTTCCTATAAAAAAACCCCAAACACCTGCATTATCTCTTTTAACAATAACTATCATATTGTAAAGATTAAATTCTATTACAGGTCAATTAGGAACTAATACGCATGTGTTGATAGAAGCATATTTCATTAAGTACAGTCATTAACAAATGCTATAACATGCCCAGCAATATCCTTCATTCCTTTTGTTTAAGACAGAAGCATCAGAAGTCTCAAACTAATGCTAAATTCCAATATTTTCTTGCTTCTAGAGAAGTTCTGATTTTCTATTACAGGTAAACAGATGACATTCGAAGGACAGGGTATGTTCAGATGGCAACAAGTTAAGTGCAAGAAATGCTACTTTGCTAAAGGATACTGCTTTTAGTGAGAAAAAAATGAAAATTCAAATCTTTTATGAGCAGATAACAGTACAGGCAGACATTCAGCAATGGTGAAGATCATTTTGTTGTCATCATTGCAGTAGTACAAACTGTGGTGACATAAAGAGACCGAAGCATAAAGTGTGCATTAGACTACTAAGTCCATCAGGCTGAAGTAATTTCCATGTTTTCTTTCTCCAGCATTTATGGCACTGTGCCAATCATATGAGATCTCCCAGGGATATCAGACACTGATCAAAACATTTATTATATCATTTGTTTTTCCTTATATGTATGTATATGTGTATACATACATATATATGTATGTATGTATGTATGGATAATCCTTTTTCTGTTTGAAACAAGTACATGTGAAAGTGTAAAGGTCAAACTCACTTCCTCTGGGAATTCATGGTTTCCTACAAGCTGGGCTGTAAAATGGACATTACTGCAACTGTTTCATTAATTGGTGCATTGATGCTATTCAGCCTGGTATGGAAAAAAGCAGAAACAAAGCCTGCATCTTTTGACTTTAGAAGGAAGTAAGAGTCCTTCTCCTTTTCAGAAAGGCAAGGTGAGATGCACAGCTATGAAAGGAACAGGGAAATAATTCTCTGTCATCCAAAACTCATTTCTGTACTCTGGAGGATGTTCTGTGTGAACAAATGAGCGTGGACAGAGACCACTAGTCCATTGTCTGTGGGATCTGGTGTAAAGAGTAAATAATCTCATGAATGAACAATTTAAACATATACTGAATTTATTTTTCAACATAGTATAAAGAATGTTGCCATTTCTTAACTACTCTTACTTGACTGCTTGTTGAATAAATTCTTATGCTGTCTGGAACAGCAGCAGTTGAAATACTTGCCTCCTGTTTGGTTGCTTCTCAAACTATAAATGAATTACAGTTGCATCTGTGAAGAAAGAAAGAAACATTTATATCAGGAAATGTTCAAAGAAACATAATGGCATCCAGAACTGAAAAGGAGATGTACAAATTTTTAAAATAGGATTAGATGTATAGCAAGATGCCCTTAATTTCAAAGCTGTGGCTTTATCTATTGTGCTAATTTTAATACCTATTCTTCAGTCATAGTTTGTCTATCCCAGTGTTACCAACAGTGCAAACAGAGCTTCAAGCATTTTAATATAATGTCACATAGCTGGAGTGAGCAGCATTTATATCAGCAAGACTGTTAACAATGGGATGAATATAGTGTTGAGAAAGAGAACTAATCTTCCTATCATTGATGCAATGTCAATGACTAATACTTTGAGACAAATATAATTATCAGTTCTAAACTGAACTCCACTGAAAACACATATTGAAAATCAGAGTTGAAAACCTGGGAAAAAAATCCAGTCCTCCTTTATAACTAAAAAGGGGAGTGACTACTCTTTAACAGAATTATTCATATTACTTTCTGGTAATTTATTACTACAAGAGCAGCAGCTGAGGTTAAATATATTTATAGCGTGTACTAGAAGAATAGGGTTTCCCCCCTCTTCTGAAGAAGCTAGTTAATATTGTTTAACCTTAACAGAGTTAAATTTCAAACTCATGTTGCCATTTGTTGCCATTGTAGATCAGATCTAAAATGACTTTACTAGAATTTTAATTCCAGTAGGAAAAAGAACCATTGGAATGTTGATCAATCTTACTAACTTCTTAATTCATGCCTTTCCTTTATGAGGAAAGAAGGAAGATGACATCTTTCTAACTTTTAGTTTTTAAAAACACATAAAATAAGGGGGGGGGGTTATTTTAATAATTTTTGAGAGTGTACTGAATTTTACTGAGTTTTAGATTTGATACTGTTATGGTCAAAACCAATAATATTCATATACGTGGACTAGCTGCTCTGAGCTAGGTATTTAGAATGCTTGGGAATGCATTAAAAATGTAGCAAGATTCTGGGAAAATTTTGATGGAAAATGAGGTTACTTCTTGAACTATATAACTGGATATAGTTTTTTCACTAAGCTTTCCTGAGTTTATTACAACTTGAACAGTACTGTAAAACATTACTAGCTCCACTGAGCCACTTGGTGTGAGCATGAGCAATACTTCCATAATGCTAATCAAACAAGCAAAAAATAGAAATTACCTATATACCTTGGATACATAGGCATAATTTAAACCTAGGAATGTTGGAAATCTGAGGACTGGGTATCCATCTACTGTTTCTAGGAAACGATTATTGCCATTTTTAATTCTACCTCCTGCTCATTTATTGAGCTCCCTTCTAGCCCGTCTAATTTATGCTCATCTAAGCAGTGTTTAGCATCAGGAGCCTCTAAGTGATCACGGTGCCAGAAAATAAATATTTCTGAGCCTGCAGAGTTCATTATGAAGTTGTGATAAATTTTCATTCCTAGCTTTTATCCTTGAAAAAAAAAGTTGATTTTCTAGAGATTCTNGAAAATAACTTCTTTTGCCTCACTGGCTCTTCTTTGGCTCAATGTGGGTTCTCCATATCTGGAAATCTATTTTGAAATTCATTGTGAAATTTTCTGTGATCAGGAAAGAAAAGCATCTCCCAGCAGAGATCAGTTTCAAGGAAGCAAGTGGCATTAGCATCAGTGGGGATTGCATATGAGTCACACTTATGGATGTATTCGGAATGGTACATGGTGGGTGTTTCCTAATTTGATGATGGCTTGCTGGCTTGATCCTGAGGGAATGCTTACTACCCATTAATGTGTTTCAGGTACAGTCTTCTAGCAACAATTTGAAAAATAATGACTAAAAATAGACCTCTCTATTATATTCAGCTCTGCAGTATTTAATTTATCCTTATCACAGGCTGGTGCAGTGGGCAAACATTTATACTATATTGATAGGAAAGCATGACACTGCTAATCTCCTCTGAGCAGCTGGTTGGAAACAGCAGTCATGTCTTGTTTTCAGTGGTGAATCTTTTTGAAGTTTTCACCAAATCGAGGAGACCTACAAGTCTCTAACCTGGAGAAGATGATTGTCTCTGGGACATTCAATTTAAGACCTGTCTTCATCTAATATGTAGCAAAGCTCTGAACTTTGAACGCAGATTTCAGCCAATTGCTCTCGGTTACAAAGGGAAAAAAAGAAAGGAATAGAGGAGAAAGAGAGGATGGATTAATTTTGTTAGTCTCATTCAGATCTGAGAAAACAAGCCAAAGAAACTACCATCAAAACCAGTACCTTTTGAAGATTTATTCAACAACACAACATACTTCAATGGAAACATATTTTGTTAAAAACATTTTAAAATCTCTAATTAAATTCTTTCCAGTGTTTTAGCTATGTGATTTTATATGGTATTTCATGATAAATTTTATGCAGCAGAAGTAGTTACCATTTTCACTCCTCAATATATATTCAAAGGCATTTATCTGGGAAAAAAAATCAAAGTGTTTTGGAAAACAATTGCTTTCTAATTTCCCAAAAATAAAAATTAGACAGCTAAAAAAAAATCCTTGAAATGTACAGAAAATGTACAGAGACATATACATATATATGCTAAGAATGAAAATTAACTTCAGTCCTATGTAAATCCATTTATCGTTTACCATAAGATTACTATACTGTGATAGAACCTCTATATGCTCCTTAGTTTAACGTAATGGTAATATCTTGCTGCATGTCCAAAGTTAGACTGACAGAAGCAGTACCAAGGAAATCAGCAGGAAACATAACAGCTGCGAGAATGAAATCAGTAATGTTGTGACTCTGGGGGAACAGTGGGATGCCCAACCCCAGATTGGTATCCCCTAGGCTAGCAAAGTTTACTTTTTCCAGGCTAAGCTTGGGATACAAGTACAAACTGAACTTGAAATGTACAATTCTAGGTAGCAAGGGGGAATAAAGACTCTAAGACACAGATCTAACTGATGAGAGAGAACGTAGACAGATATTGCAATGAGCAATCTGCTCACTTCAGTATAAAGATGAAAATAAGTGGGCTAAAAGGAATGTAAGAAAGCTTTCTGGGGAAAAGTAAAGCAGAGAGCTTACTGTTTTATGGTTTTATGCTATGCGCTACTTATTGTGAAAAAATACATTAGTAGTCTATACAGAATCTGTCTTCCAGTCATTTGAATCACTTTGTTTTCATAAGGTCCTGGAGGGAAAAAAAAAAAGTTTATGTGCACCAGAAAAGTTAACATGTTTGTGAAAAGAGAGTCCAATGCATCTCCTCATTTGAAAGACCCTGGCACCTCTAAAAGACAAAAATATATAGTTAGCTATCTGCAATTTATGACTTGTCCATTGTTATCAACTTTTGAACAAAGAGTCAGAACAACTTCTTTTTTCTGGTGAGCAAAAACAGTGTTTAAAAGGAAGTTTTGAATATTGGTGTAGGGACCACTTCTATTACTGCCATTAGTATTGTCACAACATACATATTTCATGCAGTGCAAGGGAGCAATTGCTGTCCTTAGGCAGTAGAACAGGAATCTAAATTACACTTTTCATTATTTTCATAGCTCAGACAAGCAAATCTTAAGTCTATCAGGAGACAATCTGATGAAGTAAAACGCAGCAACACCAACCTGTTTTATTAAAAGTTGTCTTCAAGTACCCCAAATTTGGAAGACATTCCAAATAAAGCAATGCAACCTTGTAGTAAACTAAATTTCCTACCTGTTCATCCAAAAGCTTGTTGGAATTCAGGCTGACATCCAATTTGTAGATACTGACAAAATAGGTATGTAGTCTTGATTACTCTTTAAGATTTGATTTAACACTACAGCATGATTCTTCTGGTTAATTACTTGCAAACATTTTTTCATCAACGCTTTATAAACAGAAATACAAATGTATTTATATAAATTTCTCTATCAATTCTTTCTGGACCAACAATTTATCACATCAGAACAGTGAAAATGTTATCTGCAGAAGGAAAGGAGCTATATAAAATGGAATAATACAGAGGGAAGGAAAAAAACCAACCCTAATTTCTTCAAGGGATTGTATAAACTATATGAAACACTGGATGGGAAGGGTAAACTTCAACTTTGTCCTAAAAGTGAAAGCTCAGCAGTTCTTTCAAGAAAGTACATAAGAGGGAAGTAGATCAAGGGAAATTGCCTATTTGCATTTACATCAACTCTTCTGATCTGTTGGTTTTGTTAAAGTTAGTTGCAGTAGCCAACTGACAAAATAATGAATCCTTTCTAGATCTGCTGAACAATTTGGGGCCCTTAGGACCTTATACCAGTGCAATAAATGTTGTAAATGGCTATAAATCTCTTACTTGACTTCTGTTTCAATGTTTTCCTTCTTTCAGCTCAAAGTTAAATTTAAAATTTCCAAACTGGTAGTAGGAACTAATTTTTGAGTGTGCACAAACAAGCTTAAAAGTGAAAGAATAAAAAAAAAAAGGGAGAGAGGAGAGATAGGGCAAGGCAATATATTAGTAACAAGTATATCTATTAAGGAGACTATACAGACTATGCATATGGGGTAAGAGAGGAGAGGAGAGGAGAGGAGAGGAGAGGAGAGGAGAGAGGATACAACTGCAGCCAAACTTACATTCCTAACATTAATTAATGAGGCTAAGGGGCATTAGCTGCTGTTCTTTCAAATGAAAAATATTAAGGATGTTCCAAACAAGCGGAAAAAAGCCTGCTAAATCATACCATGAGCACAGTGCCTGGGCCCACACTGAATGAACTCAAAACATACCATTGGCCATAGGCAATACTGATTGTTGTGATTTAACCCCAGTCAGTAGTTAAGCACTACACAGCCACTCACTCACTCCCCCACAGTGGGATGGGGGAGAGAATCAGAAGAGTAAAAGTCAGAAAACTCAGTGGGTTGAGATAAAGACAGTTTAATAAGTAAAGCAAAAGCCGCATACGCCAGCAAAGCAAAACAAGGAACTCATTCACTGCTTCCCATCGGCAGGCAGGTGTTCAGCCGTTTCCAGGAAAGCAGGGCTCCATCACGTGCAACGGTTACTTGGGAAGACAAAACGCCATCACTCCGAACGTCCCCCCTTCCTTCTTCTTCCCCCAGCTTTATATGCTGAGCATGACGCCATATGGTGTGGGATATCCCTTTGGTCAGCTGGGGTCAGCTGTCCCAGCTGTGTCCCCTCCCAGCTTCTTGTGCACCCCCAGCCTCCTCACTGGTGGGGTGGTGTGAGGAGCAGAAAAGGCCTTGACTCTGTGTAAGCACTGCTCAGCAGTATCGAAAACATCCCTGTATTACCAACACTGTTGCCAACACAAATCCAAAACATAGCCCCATACGAGCTACTATGAAGAAAAGTAACTCTATTCCAGCCAAAACCAGCACACTGATGCCCACTGTGAATCAAACCAGTCAGTTCTTGTACAGAGATCAGTATACCTGGAAATGTTGCTTTTGTCCTTGCCATTCCGAAATTTTTCTTCAGGTGATAAGGAAGAAAATACTCTCTATATTCCAACAATATGAAGAAAGCCTCAAGGCCAAAATGTCACCTTCAGCCTTTTTAAACTTTTTGTGAGTACTTCAAAAAAGTGATAGGTTTTGTTTGATCTGTAGCCAAGTCATCTGACATGGTGCAGTAGCACTGAGACTGGAACTGCAGAATATTCAATCAGTGCTGGGCATGGGGTCAGGAGTTCAAAAAGGTACTGGTACTAGGGGATGCAAAGGCAAATTGATGGAATATATTTGTGTATATATATATTTAGATACATTTATATATACATACACAAATGTATATGCATATATAGTGCTTTAAAAATAAACAGCCCAGCAACTCCTATAGAGATTACTTACTTATTGGAAGGAAAAAAAGAATATGATTCTAAAATATGGATGAATATGAAAAATACATGCAATTTTTTCTGTATGAAGTAGGCTGACCCAGAGGTCAAGTGCAAGGAACACCCTCTCAGTAATCACCAGGAGCTGAACTGAATTTCTCTAGTGCACAGGTCATGGTACACCAGATTTTGAGACAGCTTCTCTAGAGGCTGGAAGTACAGAACTGATTTTATAATCTGTGATGGACAACAGCTCTGTATTTATTCTCTTTTTTCATGTTCCTTTAAAAAGGGAGAAACTCTGTCTGGTGGAACTCCCCAAAAAGGTGGAGTTTTGTCCTCTCCTGGAAGAAATTGAATAATCTCAGAGAGAAAGTGTTTGAGACTGCAGATTTTGAGAAAGAAAGGCCTAACACAAGGAGCTGGAAGTTTGCAGCACAAAGAGAAACTGCTGAGGAGAACAGATAGCAGCCAGGAGGATCTCAGAAGTGACAGCAGGGACTTTCTGCAGACCAGTGGAAACTGAAGTATTTCTTGCAGTTTCGTATTTACAAAGTTCTTTTAAAATTTTCTATTCTGTCTTCTCTTCTTTTGAATCTTCTTTTTCTATGTAAAGTCTAATAAACATTGTATTTAGTGCTTACTTATGCCATTTGATCTTCTTGTGGATCTCACTATGAGGAAGAAGTCAAGACAGATTCATCCCACAATTCCAGCTGACCTCAGTTTAGTCAGCCCATTCCTTAAGGATTTTTATGGACCCGTGATTGCAAAAAAAACTTCTTAAATTTTATTTTCTCCCCTACCCCATCTTTCTAACCATGTTCTTGTGTCAAGAACCAACAGTATCTTTGCCCCTATCCCTGTTCTCGCCCTACTTAGTATAATAGTATGAATATAGCATAAAATAAATAAAGCCTCAGAAATATTCAGGAACAGCAATTACTTCGGGTACTTGAAAGCAGGGAAGCAAAAATACTTGCAGTAAGGCCATGATGTGCCCATTCATGTTTATATCAAAAATGACCTCTCCGTGGTGAAATTATTCACTCTGTTATGGATGAAAGTATCTGATATTCCAGAATGGCAAGTGGCTTGCAGAACAGCTAACAAAAATATTAAAACATTGCATCCTTGAGGCAATATTTTGCTTACACTTATCATTGCTCAAGAAGTGCAGTACATAATTTTGCATGGGAATATGATCTCTTTTAATTCTAAAATTTAAAAATCTGAAAAAAATCAAATGTGGGTCATTAGGTAGGAAGAGAGGACATGAACAGTGTGGTAATACAATATTAATTTTTTTTTCAGCCATGGATATTTTAGTTTTTACTTTAAAACTTAACACACATTGACTGAAGAAAAAAATCCTTACTATTTTTCCCCAGGTTAAAAAATGATTACAGAAGATCAGGATTAGAAGGATAAAAGGGAACATAAGTCTTTCAGGACAGTCTGTTCTCTGACCCATGGGACAAAATGTCAACCTAATGAAATGAAATTATTTTCCTTTGCAAAATTATTGGCACTGGCTATGAAAAAATTAACACTTTAAAGTGGACATTGAGGGTTTAACTATTACACCATTTTTCTTAAGAAGTAATAGCATAACAGTCTTGCTCTAGGGATTAGGGTAGAGCTGAAAGCGAGAAAGGAAGAATGTTAGAGCTTGCAGTTTTCTAATACTTTATGCTATTTATTTATTTTATGTTTCCTGCCACACAGAAAAAGAAATGCAGTAGTTATCAGTAGCTCAAGGGCTATCAGAGTGCACACCATCTATTGCAGGGCAGTCAAAGTGACAAGAAAGTGGTAGCCTGCCAGAGGGTGAAAGGAAAGGAAGGAGACAGTAAGAAGATAGTGAATTAAAGAACATATGAGGGGAGAAAAAATGGTAGAGGTGTTAATGTAAGTTCAGCACAGTGACAGAAATGAAGTCAAGAGGCTCAATAGAGAGTTCACTGCCCAAATGTGATTAAAAACCAAGAGATTTTGTGCCACCCAAAACATCTGGGAAGGGATCCACCTTTGGAGCTGGATAGCCAGCTGAACCAACACTATTTTAGAGGAACAGTCAGCTATAGTGTGCAGAGCCAAACATAAAAAGCAAGATAAGAAGAAACATGGGAGACATCAGCAATTCCTAGAACCAGTTCTACCACGCAGGCAGAACAGGTTGTTGCGTACGGCAGCAAAATATTAAGGGCAGCAAATTGCTTAGTGACCATTTATTGTGCCAGTGGAGGCTCACCTGCACCAACATTTTCCAGATTGTCAGTGGCAGCAAAAACTGTAAAGGAGGTGCTGCTAGTTTCAGACAGATATCATCAGTAAAAAGCAGAGATTAGCTTTTCTTAAATGAGGGGAAAAATGCTGAAATGACTCATCAAACCTAGAAATGAGAACCATGGGAATTATTCCCAAAAATCCATTTTTGTATTTTACAACTGTAGTTCCCATCGTGTGTGCATGTGTGTGTGTGTGCATGCCTCTGCTTTTGGTTTGTGTGGTAGCTTTTTTTTTTTCAAATACTATTCTGATGCCAGATCCTAGTGCTTCTGGAAAGGCTCAGGCTTGTCTGAGTCCTCTGTTCTCTCATAAGTGCAGCCATCCTCAATACTTAGGGATCTTTCAGTGACCTTGGAGTCAGATCAATCTGGGCTGAATGAAAGCATTTAGCTTTTCGCATCACAGTATAAAGTGTAAAAAAAAAAAAAAATCTGGCTGTTTCCAAATGCTGCCCCTTTGGAATTTTTATATGCAATGATTATGTCCAAAAATGTTTTGGCTTCTAGTTTTTTCCTATGTACCGTATTCCATATTTTCATAGTTGTATGTGAGAAATTGCCCTTTATGTTTGAAAATGAGTTTCTGGTTTTCCATTTTCACTTTTGCTACTGTCTTATTTTATTTTCTTCCAAGTTCCATATACAGACTTTTGCATTATTTTAGATCATAGATAGTTTTTTTTACTTTCTGAAATAGACTAATTTTTAAGTTGCAATCTTATAAATCATAGAAAAAACTCTATACTAAATTTTTGTTTGTCTCATACTCACACTTTGTCTTTAACAAAAATAAACTAACGCAGAATACACAAAGGCATCTCTTATGACCACAAAATTTTTAGTCAAATGACAGCTACATAGATCATGTTCATCAAATGATTTCTCCTCACTAAGTCTTTGGGGTTTTTATGAGTAATTACAACTTTAGGCCAGATCTGCTTTCTTGTCCAATTCTATGGTTTGCACAATTAAGTTAAAGAAACATGAAAGAGAATCACTTAAAAAGAAATCACAAAACATTATTTTGAGAAAGAAATTGGAAGCAATAGCAGCTCTATCTTTCATCAAAATTGTCAGTTTGATACACAAAGAGAAAGAAAATGCTTCACCACTGCAATAATGACCTTAAAAATTATTCCTTTGAACTGTGAGTGCTGCTTTTCTCAAACACTGTCTTTTGGTTCCACGCATTTTACTTCTCTTCAGAAAAAGAGCAGCTCTTTTTCTCTTTCTTTACAGAAGATTGATATACAATAAAAATGTAGATTGAAGGGATAAAGATTTATGTAAAATTTAAACAAAGCAATCAATTAAGGGCAGGAAGAGTAGTATAGGGACTGGATAATTGATGAGAAGAATAGGTAAGATGTATACTTTACACACAGAGAAATAATGTATAAAAGCAATAACTGAGAGTAAACTAAGAATATAGAGTGCAAACACCAGAAAATCATCATACTCTATGAAAAGAACACTGATTTTTTTTTCCCCCACTGTGTTTTTTTTCTGTCTAGAATGCTAGGTGTTGAAGCAGCTTTCATGCAGAGAATGTTTTCTAAATTATACAATTTTTGTATGCATTGATGTGCGTAATGTGTTAATATTTATTGTCATGAAAAGAAAAAGAGAACTTTTTTTTTTCCCCATCATTCATGGAAATTAAAAATTCAATTTTTATTTGGAAGCAGATGAGAATGTCTCTATCAAACATCCATGTAACTAGGCTAATGGTCCCTGGATTGGGAAATATAACCCAACAGACCATGGATCACATCAAAACCAGGAAAAAACCTGTGGAAGAAGTGTTGCCAGCTGAAATATGTGATGGCTAACAAGCAAAGATACAGGCCAAAAGAAGATAATTTATCTGAAACCACAAAGTAATCCTTATAAACATGTAAAGCTTTAAAAATCAGACATAAAATACATCCTGCCTGAAATTCATGGGCATTGAAATGACATCAAGAAAAAAGAGAAAGTAAAAACTAAAATGAAAATCCAAACTCATCTCATTAAAAACACAAATAAAGAACACAGAAATCAAAATCAACAGTGAGATCTGCATACAAATTTGAACCCCAAACTTTCAGTTATTTCGTTCATTTGGATAACAGGCAACTAGAAAGAGGGCAGCATTCTGAGCAGCTGCAGGTTGGAAAAATAGCTATGGCATACTTCTAATAAAATCTGTCTCCCTGGGAAGTTATAAAAAAGTGACTTCAAGCAGAATGTCAGTTCTAGTAGAAAGAGGTCTAGCTAAACAGAGAGAATAGTAACTTTAAGCCACCACTGCTGTTCTTTGATTATCAAGAGATGTCATACAAAATTTGAAGCAATTTTGAGTAGACCCTCAGTTCTGCAGGTCAAAAACCATATCTTTATTTAACTAACAACCCAGAACTGTATTTCTCACAAAGACTGAAAGAAGAACCTTATCACCACTCTGTGCACCTTATTGTTGTCATTTGAATTAATTTAATACCACTTTATCAGCAATTGATCTTATATGCAATATTTAAATTCTTATGTGATAACGTATTAATATTTTTGCTGCTGCAAATCTGCCATTTCGCTTTCTGCTTTAATAAACTACAAGCCCAGCTAACTGCCCTCCAGCTCTTTTATGCCCTGTCTCCTTCCGAAACTTCGGGTGAATCTTCACCTTTAAGTTATACATAATCAAGGTGTGAAATCCATGGACAATCTCAATTGATAATAATCTAAATGTAAGTTTTTATAGACAGGCATTTTTTGTTTTTCAAATAACATTAATCTTATTCTGATTTGTGTGTCTGAAAAGTCCAAAAAGACAAATTATTAAAACTATATAATCTTCCTAACTGCTACACATTTCAGAGTGTTTCTGATTTACTCCAGATTAATCCTTTGGCATGTGAAAACTCAAAGGAATATTTGGGTAGTCTCATGAAACTGCAAATACTTGCCATTAGGCAAGACAGCTGAAGAAGATACCTTCTTCTCTACAAAGAACTACTCCATGATGTTTTTATATTGTTAATGTGCTTGTAAAAACTTCAGCAAAGAAAAAACACTCCAGAGACATAACGACATTTTGGATTATTTCCCTGATGAAAGCATTATTGTCCCCAAAATTCACTTTTGCTGCTATCCTAACAATCTGTCTCTTTACATCCTAATTTTATTCAGGAAACAAAGTAGTTCACTATCATTGTAACATCATCAACAACAGCATGGTTTTTTCATTAAATCTCAAAGCAGATTGTCATTAAATGCTAGCCTGTTATGCCTTTCACAGATATTTGTAAAAAACCTGTGGTTTTGCTGTCTAGCATAATTGCAGCATATTTTCCTTTTCCTATATGTGGAAAAGGATTTTGTTTAGTTCAGGTTTTTTGTTTTATTAAGGTTTGATCCAGTTGAGTTTGTACCCCCTGAGGTCTGTATTTGATTTGGAATAATGATATACTTGCTCACAAACTTGAGTATTAGCTGACTGCCATACAAACCATACACCTACTACAGACCCGGCATCAATCAGTAATTCTGTGACTGATGACGGCATAGCTTCGAGTTTGAAAATCAACCCAAGTTTTATACTGAAGATTTTGTACATTTCTGTTCACAGACCACAACAGAAAATACATGTAATATTCCAGGAGACCAGGAAGAAAAATCTAACAGAAGCTCTGGGCAAAAACTTTGCCGTGAGGAGATGACTAGCATTAGAAGCAATAGTGCTTTTCTGGTTCTCGCTTTTATTCTAGTTCTGTTCAGCTTCAGAAGACAACAAATCTTTCTGGATTCCTTACAGTTGTCACAAGAAAAACTATTGTGCATCTCCCAGCTCTTCCAGTGAATTATTTATTAGATTTCCCTGTTAGATTTAATTGTCTTTCATTCTTTACCAAGGCGCTGTGACTACAAATTCAGTCAAACATTTTCCCATTTGTAAGGGTAAACAGAGATGCTATTTTCCTTCTTAGTAATAACAGTCTAATTTAGGCAAAGCTTTTAAAGAAAAGTTTAATCGAGATGCTGGTGAGGATAAAGAGGAATCAGATCCACAACAGCACCTAAATGGATTCCGGTTACCGGTTACTTTAAAACTGTGGTTTTAAAAACCCCATCTCAGTAACTACCAATCTTTGGAGACATGCAAATATCTTTGGGGCCATAAGTTTTATCTTACCTTTCTCAGATACTTCGTATTTCTTCTTTTTGCCTTTTGTGAAGAAAGAAATTCTACTCCAGGCTGAACTATCTTCCATGTCAGCCTGACCCATATTTAGAAATCTTCACAGATTAGGAGAGCACATGCTTCTCAGAGCATGTCTGTATACACCTAGATGAGCAAACCTCATAAAGTATGGGCTAGCATGCTTTGGAAGTAAGAGATATGTATTAGGTCCTCATCAAGGCCTCTTGACTGAATAGTCTCATGTGAACTTATGGAGGGGAAAGTAAGAGACAGCAACATCAGTAGCTCTGAAAAGACTGACTTTAATTTTTGAAAGATGTTGTCAGTAGAGGTTGGAAAGAAGTGCTTCCCTGTGTAGAAGACACTGGTAGATCAGTATTTCTTTCCGGCCAGCAGTAGGTACCAGTCTGATGATAAAACTGGTTATTTTGTATTCCTTTTTAAAGCACCTCTTTTATACATATATATATATATACACATACATATATAAAATATAAATAGATGAGGTGCCACATTAGGGTTCTGGGTTTAAAAACCAGGAAATTATTTAAGTCCAACACCTTTTGACATAAAATGTGCTACTCCTTTAGGCTCTTCTCGGTTGAACTCCACAGATTGTTAGGCGGTTCAACTCCTACATCTGTAAATTTGAGTTTAAGGATATGTTTATTTATGAGGTGTATTCTTTTTATAATTACACTGTTGTATTTTCAGAGCCTTAAACAACTAATTTTAGAACAAAGTCTTACCATGTTTCTATATGTGCCTATATTTGAATTCCAGGGATCTAATCATACTTCCAAAAACAAACATATGCATGAGCTGTTCCAAATTTAGGTCTCTATTTCTTCATATTGGTGTATGTTAATACTATAAAATTATCTTTCCATAGGAATATAGAAAATAACTTTCATATCACTCCTGATTGATAGCCTGTGGAGAAACTAGGAAATTAATATCAAATGTATGTACATTTTATATAGCAATTGTCTTGCAAAAATTTAGCACTATTGGCATTAGTCAAGAGCAAATGGATTCCTGAGAGAAAGAAAAAAACAAAGATAACTGGAGTGGAAGACTAGGTTTAATGAGTACTTTATTTCAGCTGCTGCAAACTTGCAGGCAATTACAAATATTTACAAGTCCTAATTTTGGGAACAGTGTGTAAAATTAAAACCACTGAGAACAGTTCTGGGTTCCAGTTCTAGCTGCTTTGCATAGCTTCAAAACAGCTGCTAGGAAGTTGTTCTAAAGACCCATTCTAGGTTTTCTTGGAAGTGTATACAATTATCCTGTACAGACCTTTAATTTATGAGACAGTGGCAGCTCTAATGCTTTTCAGCTGATAGGAATTTCAACAGAAAACTCTACAGTAAATGTGTGTATGTGTGTGTGTGTGTGTGTTTGCATGTAAGTAGCACAGAGAAGGCTTAAAGGAAAAACATTACACAAAACAACAGTATAGGTCATTGATTATAAAGACAATATTAACAAGATTAGACTATTTAGTTGCAATATGTCGGGAAACAGAAAATTAGATCGCTATTACTTTTCTATTTTCTCCTATGCATCTCTTTTTAGCTTAGCCTGAATTGTCATATGTCCATCCCTGACACCTTGGGCATAGCCAGAAAATTCCTGAGTGAGGGCTACTGTGCAGGCACACAAATGCAAGAACTTTGTAATGCATTTACTAAACCTGATTTTCAAGACTAAAAACCCCAGTTGTTCAAGTTCATCATCATAATGAGGGCTGAAGCACACAGTTACATAATAGACTCACACCACTCACCTCATGGACAAAATCACAGGGCAGCTGGGATGCTGGGGTCTTCTAACTTTCTCCTTCATGCTGTTTTTCATGCTCATCCTGAGTTGCCTCATGCCCCGCTCTCTGACTTTGGGTATAACCAGTACACCCCCACACACACCAATAAGTACAACTGTGTAAGAGGGTGATGGACTTGATGATAGGTTCAACAAGGCCAAGTGCCGGGTCCTGCACTTGGGTCACAACAACCCCATGCAACGCTACAGGCTTGGGGAAGAGTGGCTGGAGAGCTGCCCGGCAGAAAAGGACCTGGGGGTGCTGGTCGACAGCCGGCTGAACATGAGCCGGCAGTGTGCCCAGGTGGCCAAGAAAGCCAACGGCATCCTGGGTTGTGTCAGGAATAGTGTGACCAGCAGGAGTAA
>WAAD01032513.1:0-37059 GCA_013389945.1 Fregata magnificens | reverse complement strand
AATGATTCTATGATTCTATGATTCTATGATAGCATGTGCACTCTCTGTGCTTAGCAGGAGGGAAATGAAGCTCAAAGGGTTATAAAAGTGTGTGTGTGTGTGTATGAATCTTACTATCCCAAGGTAAGAACTACCCCACTATGAGAAAAGGAGAGGAAACACTAAACATAGCTAAGGCGATATGCCACAATATATAACACTCAAACAACTTTTTGGAAGCCTAATGGCCAAATCAACTCCTGAGGCAAACTGGCTGTAGTCTTCCATTGGCATGAGTATCTCGTCTCCCCAAGGAGTATCCCAGCCACCAGACTGGAGCTGATCTGAAGACAAGGCAAAGGACAGGATTTGTCTCCTTATGAGAAAAAATATGCTTATTATTTTTTGTGGCATATTTTCTCTCAATTATGTTACCCTAAGTGCTCCTGAAGTGGAGGATGAATCATCTAAGAACAAATGTACATTTTTATTCTTAAATGTCTCCCAGAACAAAGAGGTCAAAGGGTTGAAAATGTGCCCACACGATTAAGAGCTGGAGTTCTCTACAGCTGAGCTTCTAAGTCACTTACATAGCTTGGACATTTTTCTTTAGGTCCTCTGTAAATTGCTGTCATTCTTTCAGAGTCAACAGAGTACTGATAGTTTATAATACTGGGAAACCTGGCCCTATGTTTCTAATGCCATAATTATTATTGTATCTTTAGGTAGCTATGCTTCCCTGAGAACATTTTCTCTTTATATATTTTAAATGTAAAGTATTTCCATAGGATACAGTTACCGACAAATTGTAGATTTGGGAGAAAGTGTTTGCTTTACAGAACAGATTAAGATGAATTACAGACTTAAGTTTTACCTTACAAAGTTTTATACAATGGTGCCTTCACACAGATTATTGTACAGTCTTTACCTATTATAATTTTTCTCACCTGTGCAATCATTATGACAAAAGCCATGAGACCACATGGTCCACAAAACTGTGGTCAATAAAAACGTGGCAATTTCAAAACTTCAATTCACTCCCGCTCAGTTTTCTCAAAACTTTCTTTTTTCCCTTAGCTAATCAGAGCTATGAGATTTAGATAACTGCAGTAAAGTAACTGAGAAATAGCAATACATTGATTAACGTAAACCCTGTACTTTGCTTGGCTAAAAATCGCTGCCTGCAATTCAGAGTATGGGTATTTGCATACTATAGTAAATTACTAAGAACTGTGCTATCATTATGCAAATATAAGTGCAAGAAAAGGAGTGACGAAAAAATAAGTACGCATACTGAACTGTAAGGGTGAATTAGGTAAAAATGTAACTGTTACTGAATTCTGACTGGTTGAAACATTTCCAATTTTGAAGCAATAGTACTGGGATAGTTAAAATATGTAGAAATAGAAAATAAGGAGAGGAGAAACAGAAACTAGAACAGTTTTCAGTGACTTTCCTAGAAGCTAATTTTCTGCCAATATTCCTATTGCAAAATTAAGATAACCTTTGTTCACCTTATAAAGATGTCTGGGATCTTAAACCAGTAATGAGCTCTGAGACCCTTAAATGAAAGAGATAAGCTGGAAGTCTTAGGTGTTATAGCAATGATGATTAGTATTAGAAATATGCTAAAAATACAATTATTTTATTCATGCTTTTATTTAAATTTTTATTTGAGGAATATTATGTTTTCATGACATTTGGAAATTATGTTGAATTTTGGCTATTGTTTGAACTTAGGTATATTTATTCTGGATGTAAATATTACGGAATGGGTCAAACCTGTATCATAGAAATGAGGCTTTTCTTATTCTTTACTCATAGCCCATTTAGAGCTCATTAAATGGCAAGTTAAATTAAACATTCGCTATGCATTCTAATTGTAAAGGGGACCCTGCTCACCTCAGATCAAATTATGTGGTAACTATTGCTAAGATGATGTCAAACCTGTTATACATGATATAACGATGGGATCTAGGAAATGGATAATTGAGTTGACTTCTTCTGTACCAGATTTTCATTACATTTGTGCAAAATTGTCATAGGATAAGTCTGCTGCCTGAGAATACATCAACAATATTGATAGTTAAGTAGACTGTATGATTCAGCACGAAGTTGCCTGGCATCTAGACTGCAGGACTTCAAGGCAGCGCTGTCTCCAGCAGATTTTCCCCTGACCTCTTTGCTTGTTTCAGCAGCAGAATGAATAACCAAGCTCATAACATCTCCTTGGACATGTTAGCAAACAATAAGAGAAGCTGTTCTAGAAAATTGTGGAGAAACACTATGGTTTTTGCTGTTTACATCATTGTTTACAGCCCATATTTTAAGTCAGACTTGCTTTGGTTTTCCTTTTTCACTTTTCAAAATTGCAATTACGATTTCACTACCAGGAGCTATAAAATATCACAATTAATTTTTCTTTGCTAGAATTGTTGTCCTATGCCACACTCCACAGGGATGTTCTTACACTTTATGCCCACACAGTCCCAGTTTATAAGCTCTTTGTTGTAAAAGGATTTCCACTTCTGAAGTTAGAGCATTTCCTGAGCTCGAGCAAGAGGGGGAGGAAAGGCGTGGAAATGAGGAGACCCAAAGGTATGTATGCATGGCATAGGACCTATGGAATGCCATCCATTGGGTCACATTGCTGCTGTTTGTCAATGTCATGTCTATAGCAGGTCAAAACTGTCAAGTAAGCATTTTGTTGTCAACACAGCATTTTACTTTCCTGTTGCCTGATACTTTCCAAGGGAAAATGGCAGATCCAAACAAGCCATTACCATAAGCAGCACTCACAACTATGAAATGTTGGTTTAGTGTGGTACCAAGAATACTTCAAAAAGTATCAACCTGGAACCCAGAGACCCCAGAGAGACACTTACCAGTGACTCTTCCTCCAAAGGCCCTAATATAAAATTCACATGGTGACATCAGGGCTTTAAACAGTCGTCTTCTTCAGCTGAAAATTAACATTTAGAAATGATAAGGAAATTTAGACTAATAGAGACACAAATGTATCCATAGAGAATTTCTTTTGAGGTCATTAGAGCTACTCCAAGATTTATTTTTTTCTCACTGTCTGTGAAATGAAAAGACATACCCATGTGCGTAATGATGAGAGAAGCAATCACTAATTTCAGAAAGGAAATATGTAAGGACATCAGGTGAAAGTGAGAATGGGAGCAGATTGTGAGGAAAAAGTTAGAGGAGACAGATGTTGAATATGAGAGGTTTTATTTCTCATCATGTCAGTCTGATCTACAGTGCTGGCCAGAGTAAACTATATGAAATAGGGACCACATGAAATAGGGTACTTTATATGTTAACTTCCCATCCTGGAGCTTCTCAATAGCTAACAATGCAATTATAACATTAAGAGACTTAAAAAAGTATTATGCTGCAACATCTCTCCACAACATTTGTTTTTCTTAGTTATACTCAGAGGAAGATGATATAAAAAATATACCTGCAAACATTGAAAGATATTGCTATTTTAATCTACATTCCATACAGTCAGAAACAATGTCAGCTGCAGAAATCTTTAAAGATGCAATTGTGAGATGATGCAGTAAGCCAGCTGAATTTTTAAATGTTAACTATTAAACAATATAATGATATGATTCTTCAGTTCTACAAAGCTTTTTAAAGTTTTTTTAAAAGAGATATCTACCACCATCTCACTATGATCTTTTAATTAATATATATCTGTAAGTAAGACTATGATAAATAAATTAATAGATAAAGGATTCTAAATTATCAAGTCCAGGTCCCTTTCAATTTCAATATTTCTCTTCCAATTTTTTTGTTTGTTTGCTTGCTTGTTTTTGTTAGAGTTCAATTTTGGGCCAGTCTTCTCCTACCCAATTTCTGATTTGGAAGGCACAGAGGAAGGGTATAAGAAGATCATAGAATCATAGAATCATAGAACCATTAAGGTTGGAAAAGACCTCTAAGATCATCAAGTCCAACCGTCAACTAACACCACCATGACTCCTAAACTAGGCCCGGGAGTGCCACGTCTACACCTTTTTTGAACGCCTCCAGGGTTGACGACTCCACCACCTCTCTGGGCAGCCTGTTCCAATGCCTAACCACTCTTTCGGTAAAGAAATTCTTCCTGATGTCCAATCTAAACCTCCCCTGATGCAACTTGAGGCCATTTCCTCTCGTCCTATCACTAGTTTCTTGGGAGAAGAGTCCAACACCCGCTTCACTACAACCTCCTTTCAGGTAGTTGTAGAGAGCTATAAGGTCTCCCCTCAGCCTCCTCTTCTCCAGACTAAACAACCCCAGTTCTCTCAGCCGCTCCTCATAAGACTTGTTTTCTAGTCCCTTCACCAGCCTCGTTGCCCTTCTCTGGACACGCTCCAGCACCTCAGTGTCCTTCTTGTACTGAGGGGCCCAAAACTGAACACAGTACTCGAGGTGCGGCCTCACCAGTGCCGAGTACAGGGGCACGATCACTTCCCTACTCCTGCTGGTCACACTATTCCTGATACAAGCCAGGATGCCGTTGGCCTTCTTGGCCACCTGGGCACACTGCCGGCTCATGTTCAGCCGGCTGTCGACCAGCACCCCCAGGTCCTTTTCTGCCGGGCAGCTCTCCAGCCACTCTTCCCCAAGCCTGTAGCGTTGCATGGGGTTGTTGTGACCAAAGTGCAGGACCCGGCACTTGGCCTTGTTAAACCTCATACAGTTGGCCTCGGCCCATCGATCCAGCCTATCCAGATCCCTCTGCAGGGCCTTCCTTCCCTTGAGTGGATCGACACTCCCACCCAACTTGGTGTCATCTGCAAACTTGCTGAGGGTGCACTCAATCCCCTCATCCAGATCATTGATGAAGACATTGAACAAAACCAGCCCCAGAACTGAGCCCTGGGGAACACCGCTCGTGACCGGCCGCCAACTGGATTTCACTCCATTCACCACCACTCTCTGGGCTCGGCCATCCAGCCAGTTTTTTACCCAGCAAAGTGTATGCCCATCCAAGCCAGCCGTGAGCTGCCAGCTTGTCCAGGAGAATGCCGTGGGACACCGTGTCAAAGGCCTTACTAAAGTCCAGGTAGACAACATCCACAGCCTTGCCCTCATCTACTAGGCGGTCACCCGGTCATAGAAGGAGATCATGTTGCATTACAGGTAAAAATACAGTACATTTTTCATGTATATTTGTCACTTCATCCCTTTCAAACACCTTTTAATGCATGTTGAATAATGTTAGGGCAGTGAACCATGAATGGCTTTCCTTCAATGGAGACAGTTTTTCCTAACTGTCCTACATTAGATTCATTCTGACACAAAAGAAGAAAAAGCAATCTTATTGTCTTTTATTCTCAGATATTTCATGGTGGTACAGAAATATTTGGGAGATAGTGCTTGCAGGCATACTTCCTCTGAAGGCAAGATGAAGTGAAAACCACGGTAATTTAATAAATAATGCTATACAGTACTCTGACCTACATCTCAGTTAATAACGACACATAACATTATTTAAACAAAGAGGTTGAAGGTTAGGGCACTGTACACGGTTCCTATGTTGAGCTAGAGAAAAGGGAGACGTAAATAGCAGAGAAATAGCTAGCAGAAGAAAAAGCAGGGGAATTTCTTTTAGGACACTGAGTTGGGATAATGGCTCAGGAAATGTGAGAGTAGCCTTC
The DNA here is from genome assembly GCA_013389945.1 of Fregata magnificens. Classification (NCBI taxonomy): domain Eukaryota; kingdom Metazoa; phylum Chordata; class Aves; order Suliformes; family Fregatidae; genus Fregata; species Fregata magnificens. Next base: position 31,420 of record WAAD01032513.1, on the reverse strand, counting down.
TTCAACACAGCATTGCTGTAAACAGCTTTGAAGCCAGAAACATTAGGTTTCTGACAGTGAGATAACTGGAGAGTTTCTGTGCTATATCTTTTAGAGCTGCAAGTCAGAGAACAGAAGCCTTCAAATAAGTGCTGATTGAGTGAAAGGGATGTTTTGTATTAGCACTTTTGTGAAATGAAAGTTTGCCTCCAGAGCAAAATCTAATCAGCATCTTTCACAACCAGGACCACTCTTTCTATGCCTAGCGCTATCCATCGTGTTTCCTATTGATCATTTTTTCAGGAAAGGAATAGCAATAGCAATCTAACGTCCTACCTTACAACATCTAGGAGATAAACTGATGACTTGTTGGAATTAAAGCATAATTTAGGCCTAGATTTTGGCAGAGACTTATTGGTTTGACAGTGCGTTCCCTTTGTTCCTGAAAAAAATGGATGTAAATTTTTAATACTCTGAGTAGGTAGTATGTTTAACATAGAACAGAATTCAGACTATCTAACATTAAACACCCAACAGGCCAGCGGCATCTTTCTACAGGATGATTCAGAGGACTCAAGTTAGAAAATTCTCCTCTTAAGTTTCACATACCCATAATTCATGATATTCATTCCAAGAAAGGTTAGAAAGTTTATGCAATAGGTAAGCAGATATTATGTGGTCAAGATATCTGGATCCAAATGAATGCATTTCCATTGATGCGGCATCCATGGAAAAAGAAAGAGATCAGGTTAAGTGATATTTAACAAATAATGCTTCAGTAATTCCACAGACTCAGAAAATTCCCAAAGGCTTAAACCATACTTAAAGTTCCTAGAATGGCTGAAAATGTTCATGAATTGCTCATGGCTTGGCTTTGGGCCGTCTGGTTTCTAATCAGGGAAAGTAATGAGAAGTGATCTATTTTGTCATACTTGACAATGCCTACACAAAAGATAAACATCCAGAATATCAAGAACAACTAAATGTATATAAATTCAAATGCACCTTTTCCTCACTAATATCTATACATCACTTTTTTGTGTGCCCCTTAATAGGAGTCCATGTTGTTAGACAACAGCTTTCTCAAAGACCTCAATCTTTGATCAATTTCTCATTTTGCCAGTAGCCAGAGAAAGTGTTTTTCTTTGGCTTTCCATCAGCTGCAGACAGTGTTAAAAGAAACATTGGCCTAAATGAGTATTGGTGGTCACCACTGTCTGTATGTTGCAAGCAGAATGATGTCAACTGATGTGAGAGATAGAAGGTCAAGAGGCAATTCTTCCCCTAGTTGGTCAGTGAGAAAGAGGTTGCCTTTCTTGACAGCTGTTTACATATGTAGAGGCAATAAGAAGGGGCTTAAGCCTATAAGGTTTGGCTATGATATTTCCTCATTCATAAGGTGGTTGTCTTCTTTTGCTCCAATGTTTTTTTCTTTATCTCATACTGCTTTAAGGGATGCAATCTGCAGCAATAATATTCAGGAAATAGCTTTCAATAGCAAATGTATTGGATAAAATTCAATTTCTTGAAGCATTAAAAATTAATCTAAAATTAAATTTCCCCAAACCAAACTGCAACTGGAAGGAGGTACCCATTACAATTTAGCAATCTGTATATAGCAGTTTATAAGCACATCTACAAATGATGGGTGCAGCTCTTAATTGCATGCTTCCTAATCACAACTGTAAAAGATTAATTACATATGTCAGTATATATTTCTCAAACTCCCATTTTTAAAGAGACTGAGAAACACAGCACCTCATTTTTAGACTGGTCATGTTCATAAACAGGATGTTCCTCTGGATTTCTATTGTGAATGTCTGTCCAACGGGTATTCTCAGAGGATATTTAGCATTCACCAACTTCAGGAATTACTTTCAAAACTACTTTCTTTTGTAATGCTGCTGGAAGTATCAATAATGCTAGTATTCTTTACAGCTTTACTTAATGAATTGGTGGTGGCAGTAGTTACAGCTTTCAAACTTTTTTTTTTCCTACATTTGGAGACATGTTTTGTTTAACCAGAGGTCAAAGAGCTGAGGTCAGCCCAGGAAGTCTCTTAAATTCTCAAAGTGAATAAGGAGGATGGTGTATTTCTTTATCTGGATAAATAACACTATTTAAAAAAATAAAATAAATAGTGATAGGCAAAAAAAAAGAACCTGGAATTTCTTTTCATGGTTTAAGATGTACAGAAATGGAGAAAAAAAGCAGTTTGATTACTGAGTTATTCAATATAGTGAGAAAAAGTCTTGCTACATATTGGATCTTTCTCCCATTTACGCTACTGGAATGAAATTCACATAGAGAAATATGTCCTCAGAAAGACCTGTTCACAGAGAGCCTGGAAAATGGAGAAAGGTTATGATAATACACAAGGAATCTTGTGGTCTAGAGGTTTCTATGAAACAACAGAAACATTTCTAAAAGACCAATTCCTATGGTGTTTAGTCATTCTTCAGTTACTAGTCATCACATCATGTCACTAGGAAAACTCAAAAGAATTTTTAGGAACTCAAGTAATAACTAAGCTCTTTACTAAAGATAGATAATACAAGTTTGCTTAGTATCTCTGTGTTGACATCTTAAGATCTCAAGAGGAAAAATGTTTGTATGCAGTATTTTCAAGAGGCTATACACAACAGTATAATCTTTGCTCCTCTGTTCTTTGATGAAAAGGAACAAAAAGATAAGGTTTTCTAAAAATGGTACTTCTCAATCAAGGAGATATTTATCGCATGCTAGAAAAAAACCCAGACTCTATACTTTACTGCATTTTTAAAGCCATTGAAATAGAGATAACAGGATATAAACAGTTACTATATTTGTTTATGTCAATAAAAAGGTGAAAACCCTAGGAGAATTCTCTGCATAATCTCATTCATTTTAAGAGACTGTATGAAAGCAATATGTCATCATTTTTGTACTGAGACATCTATTTCATGCTGCACAAAGTCAATTGTCATAAATGGGGATCCATATGTAAATTCATACTCTCCTGACACTGACCGAGGTCTAATTTTTATATCTCCTAACCTCTTGTTATTCAGTGAGTCTCAGAACTGTGGAATTCAGATTGTTAGGCTTACTTGGCCTAACCAAAATTAATTTTATATTTGTACCTAACCATAACAGAAACAAGCAAGACCATGACTTAAATAAACAGATGACCTGGAATAGACTTGGCATAACACATTTGAGAAAGGTCAGGGTTATAAATGAAATTGATTTGGTCATTTTAATAATTTCAAGGGACTGAAGCAGTCTTCACGATTAGTACAATTTTAAAAATCTTTTTAAAAAGCAATAAACTGATGCTTACCAGGGGAGGATAAATCAGATAGTGAGCTGACAAATACTACAAATATTGGCCTTATGCAGTCTACAAGGTGTTTCCTGAATATACAGACTTAACCTGAATATCTGCTAAAAGAAACTCTCATTCTGTTTCTCTCAGCAATGATTGTTTTTACAGTGAAACCTTGCCATCAGTTTAATCATATTTAATTCATGTAGCAGAGACAGTGGAATAGAGCAATGCCTCCTGCTTCCTGCCTTGAAAATGCTATCCCTCTTCATTGGGATATTCAGAAAAGAGGTCATTCACAGAGCAGAGAGGGAAGCATTAAGTTCTGACTTAAGAAACAGGTTTCAAGCATCTCTTGTATTCACTCCAAAAGTGAGGAATATCAATATGTTTCCTATGGTCTTGGGAGTTAAAAGAGAATTATATTGCAAAAGCCTAATGTAAATCAGGCTTCATACACATTACTGTAATGGAGAAATACTAGATTACTCCAGCTGAAGATATGTTTCACAAATGAATGTAGCATGTGAAACACAAATCAATTTTCCATCTCCTCCTAAATCCTAGAAACTCGAGAGTATTTCAGAAATCAATCTAGGATCAGCTCCTTCTCTCTGGAGAGACTGATTTCCTATCAGGGGAACACTGAACTCTAAGAGAAGGTGAAAAGGATATAATACTGTCATTCTCCCTGATTTACAGTTGTACCATTAAATAAAACAGCTAACAGTGTAGGATTACTGGCACTTCCATATTGGTGTTTTCAGCATGTTCCCAGGGGAGGCTTGGCCAGGGTGATACCCAGGTGCCCTCAGGCATTGCCCCAGCCAGGGGGAGACTGAACAGAACGAATGCAGCCCTGAGAGGGAGAGAGCCTAGGCACCTGGATGCAAGCAGTGCCATCCCATTTGGGCTCAAGACCCTCCACAAGTGGCCCCTGGCCTGTTTTATTTAGAGAGATGTTACTTTTTGACTATTTTATCAGCCACCAAGAGGGTGTGTAACTGAAAGATGCTGTGCAGCACACCATACCTGCATCCTCACCATGTGGCTGCAGTAAACACCCTGCAGGCTGCCCAAACCTGCAGAAAACCATGTTCAGGCATGCTATGGTGCATGTCAGGCTAGAAGCCATGTGTAGGAATTTAGAGGTCCTGTGCGCTGGAAAGTAGGTTGGGCTGTGCCCCACCCCCAGTCTGCAGGCTCTCTCTCCCTGTAGATGATGACAACCTTCATCTTGAAATACTACCGAGCTGTCCCCTAGATATACCTTTGTTCTCAACTAGTTTGCCAGATTTTCTGGAGGATATGCTATCAATGATTCCTGAAAGTTAAGGTTATAGATGTGATTTGCCTAAAATGCAGTTGGAAACACTAGGGCATATTAATATTTGTAGTCTGGTCAGTCAGTAAGTCATCACTCATTCCCTTTCAGCATCTGGGTCTTCAATCCTTTTTAAGAATTATTCCACCTCAGGCTTTCTGCTGCTGAACAAATGTAAAGGAATACATATGTTTCGTATTCTGCTTTTAGTAGTACTCAGATTTTTTTCCCATCTTTTCTGTTAAAGGAAGACTCTTGCTCAATTTAGCCAGGACATGTCTACCCATTACACAAAATGAGAGGAAACAGATGAAGTGATCTCATTTCTCTTCATATGCACTTATGTTAAAACAGAAAAACTAGAATTGCAAAGCAGACATAAAAATGTAATGAGTGACTCTAAAACCTGATGAAAATTTTAAATTTGGAATTCAATTAACAAAAAAAGGAGAAATGAAAAGAAAAACTCCTCAGAAATGGCAATACAAGCCACAAACTTTTCTAATGATCACCAAATAAAACAAAAAAGTAATTTTTTTCACATCAGAACTGCCAAAATATTTTTAAATGCATATAATTTTAACTTTTAAAACATATGCACTCTGCACGATATTTCATTTTTATAAGCATGAGTAATAATCTGAATTTCAAAAGCAAACAGTTCTGAGTAATAAACACATCTTCACTGGATAATTTAAAAAAAATAAATTATTATTTATGCAAAATATCCTGATTTGGACCATTCATATCAAGCTAAAGAAGGTTTTTGAGAAAGGAGAACCATGACATGGACTTTACTGATTATGATGTTCCCTACCCATTGATAAGTTGTATATTCTGCCCTTTAATTCTCAGGTGCAGGGAGACATCCTGGAGGTTGACTGTACCTTGTCTATGGTTCTTGGTTTTCCTCTGACTTTTTGAGATTTCTAAGAGGGTGCATCAGAGAAATTATGTTGAGGTTGAGCAGTTCAGATAATCTGCATTATAGCATTTGCATATAAAATAAACACAATAATTTTAGGTTATATAAAGTTTTTTAGTTTTTATATTGCACAGAGATAATTTAAGGAAAAAAACACCAAGAAGATGTTAAAAAAACTAGCATTGGTACATTTACACAACACTATTTTCATAGAGGGGTTTATACCTCATTTTAAAGACACCTACTGTGATATATATAAGATTAAATTGTCCTACGCATAATAAAAGTATTATTTTCATCATGAAGAGAGAGAAGTAGAAGGAGTTTTTTTAATGTTGAGAGAAAGTAAAGCCAAACATTCAGATTTTTTTAATAACTTTATGGATAATTCAATGAATCCAGGTAAAAAAGTATTTCATAGCTGCAGAGAAAGCTGAAAAGGAGTCAGTATATGACAAATCAGAGTATTTCATAATTTGTATAGAATACTTCCCAAAAGAACTACAGTTCCATCTGATAGTTTGTGGTTTTTGCTTTTNGGTTATATATTGAAAAGCAGGAGAAAATAAAGTTTTCCTTTAGTTTTTGCTACTGCCAATTTATACCTTTAAGTGCATTAGCTGCAAAAAATAAAAACTTGACTGAATCTCTAACTGGACCTTGATTATATCAAACTTACATAGGAGTTCATAATTCTGCAATGTTTCATGTACAAATCAACATGAATAACTAATTATCACTATTGCCTGGGACTCAAACTGAAGAGGTTTTCTGGGTTTGCCCATCAAACAAACATAATCAGCTCTGAAATACCATTAAAGCAGTTAAGAACATATTATTTTAATGACAAAAAAGTGGTCCTATAACAAAAAATAACAATTCTGGATTGAAATAGAAAAAGATTTTGGAACACACTGTGAACACTGACACAAGACATTAATGTTTTGAGAAAAATGTTATGGATACTTACACACAGAGATTTTCAAGTATTATAAAGCCACATTAAATTGAGTCCAAAGAAAGCAGGAAGAAAAAAAGTACTCTACAGTGATTTTGCATTGGCCATGAATCTAGAACACAAACACTTCTCTTTCCTTGAACTTTGAAGAAATCACACATGATGATTTAGGACTCATATTGTGGCTGTCTCCTGAAGTGCCTCTCTGGGTTGCTGTTAAAAAAAAAAAAAAAAGTTTTGCTTAACTGCCCATATTTTTTAAAAAGTAAGCAACGTTTTCCTTACACTGCAGTTCTTTGTGTTTTCTTGGTCATGTTCCAAACCCTGATAGGCCATAGCTTTTTTGATATGCCAGCAGGATTCAAGTTATTAAGTTTTACAAGATATAGACTTGGCAACTCTTTATTCACTGTGAATGAAAACATAAAAAAGTAAATAAGTTTCTTCAATGATCATTTGCATTTTCTGTACACATATTAATAAAGGTAAAATCTGGCTAATAAGTTATTATTTCCATGAGGAATATCTTTATGAACTTAGTCAATTCAAAACTTTAACTACACAGTATTGAGTCAAAAATCTATTATGTGGCTAGTTTGCTAGTATTGATTTGGGTTTGAGATATATTCTCACTTACTCTATTATACCTCTACTATATGTGATTTACAGTAATGTCTACTTTCTGCTGCTTTCTGCATCCATGAATCTCATTCTATTCCCCGAATTCTCACTGCTTTCAAAGGTTAAAATAGGTTTTTCACACTGAGTTGAGACTATTTGTATCTTTCTGGAGGAGAATTTACTCCTGCTGTGTCAATCCGTAAGCAAGACAAAGTACGACTGCTTTAAAAAAAGTTTCTAAATGCACAGAAAGGGGATCTTACAACTGGAAATCAAAGCAGGACTGACAATGCATGGGAATCCTGCTGCAGGAATGTACTGGTTTTGGCAGGGATAGACCTAATTTTCTTCATAGTAGCTATTACGGGGCTATGTTTTGGATTTGTGTTGGCAACAGTGTTGATAATACAGGGATGTTTTTGTTACTGCTGAGCAGTGCTTACACAGAGTCAAGGCCTTTTCTGCTTCTCACACCACCCCACCAGTGAGGAGGCTGGGAGTGCACAAGAAGCTGGGAGGGGACACAGCTGGGACAGCTGACCCCAGCTGACCAAAGGGATATCCCACACCATAAGACGTCATGCTCAGCATATAAAGCTGGGGGAAGAAGAAGGGAGGGGGGGATGTTTGGGGTTCTGGTGTTTTGTCTTCCCAAGTAACCACTACGCGTGATGGAGCCCTGCTTTCCTGGAGGTGGCTGAACACCTGCCTGCCGATGGGAAGCAGTGAATGAGTTCCTTGTTTTGCTTTGCTTGCACACACAGCTTTTGCTTTACCTATTAAACTGTCTGTGTCTCAACCCCCGAGTTTTCTCACTTTTGTTCTTCTGATTCTCTCCCCCATCCCACTGTGGGGGAGTGAGCGCGCGGCTGTGTGGTGCTTAGCTGCTGGCTGGGGTTAAATCACGACAAGGAAACACCTACCTATGTGGCCCAGGTATGTGGGGACTGTACTCCACCTGTACTTCTGTGAGACTCACCCATGAGTTTAAGTATCTGGAATGATGAGGCTTCCTTAAAAGGAAACCTAAATAGCTAACAAATGCATGCTACTCAGAATTCATCAAAAGATGTCTAGGATTTTAAAATTCATAGTTCTCATAGAAACAAGAACAAAAAAAAAATTCATTTCATAGCACATTATATTTCCATCAGCCCATGTCCTATTAATATTCTGCAGATGTTATACATCTCTCTTTTACTGTCTCAGATGTTTCATAGGTCCTGTCTGTACAAATAAATAAACCAGGGTCAGGTTTGTGATGGTACTACAATTATGGTATGTAATTGTATCATGTTTATAGTCTGTTATGACTGCATGCTCAGTCATTGGCCTGGTCTTTCATACAGCTCTGGCCAATGTCAGGTGGCATTCTGCCATGCACTGCCCAAACAGAGTTTGACACAAAGGACCATTGCTCACAAGCAGTTTTTGATGTTGCCCACTTCTTTTGGGAGAGAAGAGAGTACAGGCATGTGAACGTGAGCTAGGCTATGTCATTTTGATCTCAGAGCCAGTGAAGAGTTCTTGACATCTATTATTGACCACTACATTCAGCCCCAGGGAACAATGAACGATCTTCATCCAGAGAAGAAATCTGTCGGCTCCTCAAATGCTAATAAAATCTTTCTGTCAAGTTTCTAATTGATTAGTGAAAATATAACCATCCATGGTTTCTTGGATGTTTTGCAGCCAGCATAAGAAGTTCCAGCCTCAATGCTATGATGTCCTACTACTTTTAACACAACTGTTGGTAGCTAAATGTTACAAATCTATAAACTGAAAATGAAATGTGGTCATAGTTGCAACAATGTTATTGTTTAAAGATAATTTGGGAAAAAATGAGTTTTTCTGAGGATTTTTATAAAGCTGTTGAACTTGGAAAAGATACATGGATCAGGCTGCAGTTCTCTAACATAGAAAGTGAACGTATTATTGTAGAAGGAAGAGGAGTACTGGATGAAAAGGATAATGTTTGAATAAATACAAGTGTGAAAATTAATTTAGATTTTGAATTGAACAGTGACACTGGTGTCAAATGTATTTGTATTAATGATGCTTTAAGATGTTATGCAATAATCTAATTTATTCCATTGTGATAAATTTCTGTTTGCCAATTAAGAAAGGAACACTATGCCAAAAAGCGGACTAATTCCTCATTTAAAGTGAGGATGATATGCATAATTACCAGATTTGGCAAGAAAAGGGGAATTCTATTGCATTAAAAATTGTAAGTTTAGAAAACAAGTTCTTTTCTAGGGAGTGGGGGGAACAGAAGGTGTCCTGAGAAAAGCCCATAGTGAGAATATAGCTCATGGCCCGGTGCTTATGGCTGTCATCTACTTTGTGGATGGCTGAGGTCCAGCCTCTATTATGTAGGTAACACGCAGAACATTTCAATGAATAAGCATATGGTGAACAACTCCCAGAGAGCACCAACTGTTTTAGCTGTTGTTCCTACATAGAGATCAATTCTCCTGCCGTTGTCTAAGAAGCAAAACGTCAGTTTGCCATTGGGCAAGATAGAGTTGATGGCACTTTACACCTGTAGAATGAAGACACAGAAGATAAAATCAGTTAGGCAACTTTTTCCTATAGTCAGTCCTAAACCGTTGTTAGAGGGACAGAATTCAGGCCTCTTGTGAATGAATAATATGTATTTGAATGCTATGACAACATTTGTCAACAGAGAGACTGAGTGTTGTGGAGTTAGTTAAGTCTGAATCTGTGCTAGCTAGGGTTATTTCAAAGCGTAGATACACCGTAATATATAGGTCATCAACCTTCTCCTCTTTAACACTTGAGAAAAGCCTCTGCAATCTCATGAAGTCCATTCTCCTGCTGTGAAAGGCAACAAGCCTCTTCTGCCTCTATGAAATGGAAGGATTTCTCCAGAGTTCACCCTGCAGCCAGGGCGCAGTGGTGGTACAACACACCGTTTACCTTGTCAGCACTGCTCGACTCAGTGTCAACAGTTGCAGGCTGAGCTGGTGGTGGCAGAGCCAATTGTTTGCTGGGTCTGATGATTAATGCTTGTCTGAGATTCAGGGGTGTTTCAAGCATCTCATAAAACTTTTTCATGCAGTCAACAAACTGAGACAAACAATTTACTTCTTATATCCCAAAGGATGCAGAATTTCAGACACTGTAGTCACAGGCTCCTTTTAGTTAACAGGCCTATAATACCACACTTTCCCCTTGCTTGGATATAATTTACTATTATCATTATTTCTACAAGTTTAGACATAATATTTCTTAAATACCTTGGAGAACAGGTATCTTGGAACAGCGTGTTAGATTCTTGCATTATATTATTGCAGCCAGAACACACTGTTATGGCATGCAGCCTGGTTGATGGATAACTACAGCCATTCAATCACTTTCTATCATTCCTAATACATCAGGCTAAGCTCACACATTAGACTCCAGAAGATCTTGCAGTCCACATTTCCATCCCTGTTCTAATAATACTTACATGTCAATTTAAATAATTTTCAAATTTAATGAAATCATTGTATCACTCACGTTGTAACATATCATGACCTCACAAGAAAGGATAGGGACATTGTTCTAGTTGTGAAGATAAATCTTTCTTAGTCAATTTATGGTCATATGCTATGGTGCTGCCATTGTTGGGTGGCCTATATAGTTGCTTTCTCCCACATCCAGTGTGTTTCTGTGTCCTCCTAGGCTTTGTTTAGTAAGATAAAACAAAGCAAGCTATTCTAGTCAAATGAAAGTTGCTTCATCCCTACACCTGTCTTATTAGCCCTCGACTGTAACTGTTCCAGTTTGAAATCAATTTTCCTGAACACTGGCAACCAGAATTGTAGGCAGCATTCCAGATATGGTATCCTCCCATGCCTCTCATTACAACTTCCCTCTAATAACAACAAAGTGCTTCTGAAACCTGCTGGTGGCTTCCTTGCCCTTCTCATGTTAGACTACATATGTCACAAGATTTAGGAGAAACATGATTAGTTTCTAATTACACAAATTTGGATTTTGTGCTGCTGTAGTTCCTTCCATTTGTATTACTTAAAGTCACTGAGTTGTTCAGTTCTATTTCATGTCTATATGATATGCCAGTTCTGTTTTGTTCGGACAATACTGTCTTTGTTTTGTCAGCACTCTTATAAGCATACCCTAGGTTTTGTGCCAAAACCATTAACGAACCTATAAAACAAGATAGATCACAAGACCAGTACCACAGGAAATCTATTAATAAGTGCTTTTCAATCTCATTTGACATTATCAAAAACCAGTAAAAATTAGTAAATAAAAAGACTTTTCAAAAACATACATTTCACTAAAAACATTTAGGAATTTAGTAGTTATGTACCTGATAAACTTTAAAAACATCTAATTATTAGAATTGGTTTAAGTTCATCTTTCAGCCACGTTTACTGATTCAAATATCAGTAAGATTTTTTTTTTCAGTATAAGTCCTTGTCAGCAAAGATTTTAATGGACTTTAGAGGATGAACTTGTAAAAAACAAATCAATCCAATCACACTTTTTTTTTTTCATTACCCTAATCAGATCTGAGAAAATACATCCAGCTTATTCCTATATTGTCACTTCTGAAACTGGAAAATGTACTCAAAAAGCCACAATTAAAAACAAACAAACAAATAAAAGCAAAAAGTGGGAGAGATATTTTTTAAAACAAATCCTGAAAAAAACAGACCATCTACCAATGGTAGCTATTATTTTCAAATGCTGAATAGAAAAACATGAGAAATTATATTTGTAATAGAACTTAAATTATATCTCTTGGAATTGGAAAGGATCATCTTTCTTGTTAGACTTGTGGTAAACAGCCTAACTATGTATAGTACGGATTTGTGGAAATGTGTCCCTATGACCCACTTCCTTCCTAAAGTTCGTGCATTCTGCCATACAACATTTGGAATCTGTTCGAAGAAGATTTAACCTAATGAGTCCCAATATACTATGCAATGTAAGGATGAAAAGGCTATTATGCTTCTGCTTCGATCTTTTTATGGGCAATTTTCTTAGCATATTTGCTTATGTTACTGTATATGTATTTATAATTCTCTTATAGCTCTTATTTTTAAATATTATATTTTAGTTATTGCAAACCCTGATCACAAAGAATAGTATGCTTTGGGCTAAATTTGTGTTCTTCCTTTTGTACACTTCTGCTTTTACCTGCATTAACCATTTTCAGTTTCCTACCTCTTTCTCTTATCTCTTCATCATTTGGTCACGTTCTCTAACTTTTTGTCCACTTCAGTCACTTTTCTTCAAATCCATGTGACTTAAGGAAGAAAAGTAGAACACTTGAATATTTTCCTTGAATCATAAGCACCAGGGAAGATACATTAACATGCACTTGGAGTAGTTCTCTTAATTTCCATATATTTTTATATCTTTAAAAAATGTTGCTACAGAACTTTGTTACCAAATCTGTAATAGTTTAATTCTGTTTTGCTAACTGATGTCAAACCTAAAGATAAGTATGTAGTAAAGAAAAAAATTGTGGTTTAGGCTATGTGTTTCTACACACACACGTGCACAAATGCTGTTGTTCTAAAGGTTTTGTTCCAGATTTCTCATTGATGGAAGCTTTCCATGAGCAAGAACAGAGGCTGTCAGGAGTTTTGTAAATATAAGACTTACAGATGGTTTTTTTACATTTAGATTCAGATGCATTCACCTAAACTTATGCGGTTCATCAAGCCTTTTGGTATCAGTGACTCAAATTATGCTAAATGCATTCAGTCTCTAGGACTGCATGGTACACGCTGGTTGCTAGAAAAGGAGATGAACTGATCTGTCGTACATTTCAAATATATTTGTATCTCTAGCAAGCACTTAATTCTTTCTTACTCACTAAACAAAACGTTATTCTGGCCTGAAGTGTTAAAGTGCTATGACCCATGAGTTAACAGATTATTCTCTCTTTAGAACTTGTCTTCTTTCTTAGTGTCATGCCTTCAGCCAGGTGGCTTTGATATTTGTTGGAAGAAGACTGCATTCCTGTATCACTTTCTTATGATCTGTATTTGCATGCAACAACACTTACTTGCTTTTTAAATTCAGTATAAATATATTATAAAAATAATTTTCAGTTAAAGGGTTAAATCAACAATAGTCCTAAATCTAAATATTTAGGACAGAGAACATGGAACTGCTAGCTTAAGAAAGCAATACAAGCAGTGAACTACATGCTATAATATTACCATTCAGCAAAAAATACATCATATCATTTTCTCCTGGGCATAAAACTTTCCCTTTTGTGTTATCTTTTCTAGCTTGAATAAGACATGCATTAACCAACAATTAGTGGAGTATTTTCATATTAAAACCCCAAGATTTTCTGGTTTGTTTTTCCAAAATGCACAAAAGCTTTCATAATGTGTGATCATGCTGTACATATCTTATACAGCCTCCAAATCAATACACTGCATTAGTTTGATATGCTTAAACTAATAGCTTAGATGGTTACTGCATCAAGGCTTAATTAGAAACTAACCTTAAGAAGAATCTTTCATTTTAAAATATTATAGGGCCAGTTTACTTTTTGCCAAATCAATGAAATACACCCACTCAACAGCGCTTCAGCAAATTGTGCTTTAAAAATAAAAATATTTAACAAGAAAATACTATCTTTTGAGCTGTAGCATCTACTTTTTACTGTCCGAAAATCAGTTAGCAGGGAAAAATTAGGCTTCCCTTTCCTTGTCTCTCCCACAGGGAACTGTCTAAGGAAAACGGTTAAATCTTCAGCAGCCAAATATATCTTTTCCTATGGGTGAAATGTTTTACTATGGGAAGGCAGGCCTGAAGAAATGGCAATTAAGGAGGACTTTGAGTTATACTGTGCATTACTTCTAAAGAAAAATGGAGCAATTTTTTTCCCTTTAAGATCAGCTTCAAGAGAGTGAGACCTGTAACAGTAAAAAGTTTTTTTCATATCATAGTGACAGTAGTCTTTAGTCGGCTCTTTTCATGTGACCCTTACAACTTCCCCAGTGTTCATGTTTAGAAACCAGCATACATAGAGATATTGGAAAGTGTAACTGGCTTAGCAAGGAGTTGATTTTTTTTTCTCTACCATCCTGAATTTTTCTCTCTCTTTCCTTCAGAGTCTGAATACTCCATTTAAGAATTTGAAACATATTTCCTGCCATTTAGTTGCAACATGCAAAGTCTTGCTAGCTGTAATTATAAAGTTATTTTTTACTTTTGAATAATGTAATACCTAGTGCTATGAAGAAAAATGAATTTGTCTAGTATTATAGGTGGAACTGAGCTAGACATAGTCCCTTGCATGAATTTATTATTTGTTTTCTAAAACAAATTTCTTTCTGAAATTTATTTTACCAAAAAGAAAATATTGAAACATTTACAATAGAAAGCATGAATGCTGTTGACTTTAATCACAAAAGAAGCTCTTTCTGCACGACTCAGATTAGTTTGCAAATAAATACCTAATAATACAATACAGACAAGGAAAAACCTGGTTTCTAGAAAAAAAATGTGGAAAACTGAATCTGACTTCCTTATCTACATACAGTTGCGCAAGGTGTTATGTGGACACAAAGACAAACTACAGTTCTAAGTTTTGAAGGAATAAACTGTCTTACTGAGACAGTTGGGAGGACTGAAGCATGAAATCATGCTTCCATATAGGCAAACAAGGTGAACAAATGAAAAAATGAAAAGGAAATTCATCACTAAAATATATCTTCATTAAGACTTTTGTGTCAGTGTTGTATCTGAATATCTTTGGATTTTTTTTCCCTGAAAAGTCTAGAGTGATCTTTGATTAAAAAGGACTGTGAAAGTGGACTCTCCTTAACGAGATGTTTTCAGCTCTATGGGCAGCATTTTCAGACTAAGATAAAGAACTACAGATCAGTCACATTTACAGATTCTTGATATATTTTTCAACCACATATATTTTTAAAAAAATTTAAAATATGCAAGACTTCCAATAGCCATCCAACTTATAAGGTTCCCTTTTTCCTTCAATCCATTAAAAGAACATATAGTTAAAAAAAAATCTTCTGTTTTCCCTCTGATATAGGTTGGAATGCAGACTGATGCAAACTTAGAATTTTAGTGGCTTGAATTAATAAATATGGAACATTTAATCCAGTATCATTGAGAATCATGGTGATTTTCGGCTTTTAGCCCCCAGCTACCTGGAACCTGCCAAATTATATATCTAGTCCTCATTCTCATTGAAGAGAGTCCTGTTTATTTTCAAAAAACATTCCTGCATTTTCTCTTACATTTTAACAATTTTTTTTTTTGCTTTTAACCCCAAATATGCAAAAAAGTGTTACTGTGACAGACAGAAATGAAGAAAAGCAACAGTAGCAGATTTGCAGAGCTACCAAGCAATAAAGTATTCTTATTAATGTTACTACACTTCCAGCTTAACTTGTGCTTCTTTTCATTTTTTTAAAATGAATGTAGAGGTGTATTCTGACCATGGTGAACAAATAATCAAATTTTGACCCTAGGAATTTACGGTAAGTTTAAAGATTTCATGTTTTCCCTTAATACATCCATAACACTCAGCCTCTTTCATATTCAGCATTTTCTAAGTTAGTGCTGCTGTTTGCATATTACATGATACAAGGTTTGAATAATGAGATAAAGCAAAGGCAGTACTGTGAACCACAATGCAGCAGAACCAAAAGGTGTGCCTTTTGATGGAAGAATGTGCAAGTGATATCTAATATTTCTAAAAAAGAAGTTCCAGATATTACTTGCTGATGACAATAAATTGCATCTTAGGTTTCTTTGGACTGGACAAAGTGCATCTATTTGTATAATTGATAAAACTACTGTGAGCATTTTTGCACCTTGTAAAAATTCTGAAAAAAATTTCTATAATTAGATTAAAAAATAAAATTTACATTAAAATGAAAGAAAAATTAAAAGGTAGAACTAAAAAAATTAAAAAGAATACAGAACTGTGTAACATTACTACCTCCATGGCTACATGGGACATATCTAGAATTTTATAAGTAGATATACCTGAACTGTCTTGCACAGATAGAAAAGGGTTCCAAAACTTGATTAATCATAAATAAACCAAGACAGTTAAAACATATACCAGTACATGGCATGTAGTTGAGCATAAAGGAGGTAGTATGAGTTAAAGTACACTAAAAATACAATTTTGTTACATGCAGGAATATTTTTTAACTTAACTGTTCAGGAAACATTATTTGCAGAATTTTAAAATTTGTTAAAATGAATATATTAAAATTTGATTGCAGAGAGTGCAAAGTTGTTTTTATGAGCAAGGCAAAAGCATGAGTACAATAACTGTAGTGAGGAGCAAAAAGCTCAAAAACTCATGTGCTCTATTTACATCACAACAAGCTGAGAAAAAGATCAAAGGCAGAAAGTGATGAGAGGAGCAAGAGGAAGAGTTCACAATGACAATGTTTATTAAAAATAAAATAAGTAAGGTTGCTTAGCGCTGAAAAAGAGAATACATCTGCAAAAATAACCTTTAACTTTTTGGGGTTTTTAGGTTTTTGTTTTGCTTAGGCTATATTTGATAACCAGGGACTATGAAACTGAAACTTTAAGATGCTTATATGGTAATTTTGGATAGATTCCTTTAACTATCCAGAAGCCTATGCTGTTCCATGCAGAGTATTTATAAAGGATAGCGATAATTGATTCTTCAGTTTGACAGACAAACTGGGGAAAAAGTATTTCAAAGCAAAAAAAAGAAAAAAGTAACCTTTCCTTACTAGAAAGAAAAATTGAAAAAAATCAAACCATATTGTTATTGAACATGATATTTTCTGTTCATCCTAAAGCTCAGCAGTCTGAGACACTTAAAAGAAAGAAAAACAAATGAAAGGTAAGGTTCATAAATCACCTGTAGTTTCTTTTATTTCACATCTCAGCAGTTAAAGTAGTCAACCAGGGTGCAAGACAAACAAAAAACCAAAATACAAGAAAAAACTGGTTCTAGCTCTCTCCAAGTGGATTTTTCTACTTTCTAGTGGAGTGCCTTTATGTCACAGCTACCAAGAAATACTTACCAAGATAATGGCCTTATAAAAAGAGTTTTCCTCAACTATTCTTTCTGGATCTATTCCACTTTGAATAAAATATATATTTCTTAAGCATTAGACATATCTCTTATCAGAGGATATTTGTACTTATGTAAGTGCAGAGACAAACATAAGATTTTGTCTAGCATACCTATGCCAGGGTTGAATGAAACTGCTAGAAAAGTCTGAAGCTCTAGAAAAAGTAACCCATCACATACTATAACCCTTCCTTCAACATATACATGGTAACTCATAAGTTATAGTGCCACTTAAGTGGCTGTATTTTTATTAACAGAACAGAAAGCCACAGCATGTTTTTTTGGAAACAATTGTAATTTACTAATAATAAACTAGGTAAGCTTTTTCTATGGTTGTTGATCAAGTTGTGTCATACTTGTACTCTTGACTTTTCATAGCTAATTAGTGTAATGAATGACACTATTGGTAACAGCTCTTACCAGCCATAGAGAACTGTATTAATTTTGACCACTTTGGAACAGTTCACTACACTGCAGCACAGCCAGGATTGTATTGGATAATTCATGTAGCCCAAAAACAATTGATACAATGGTTTACAAAAGATCGCAACAATTGAATAATGGTAGCACAAATCTGTTTAATTAAGACAATGGAGCAAGTTGACTCTAACTTATGTTTTATCCACTGTTCAAATTACTCCAGAAAGAAATGTTTTACTATTGGAATAAAGACACTTGTATTGGGTTTATGTGGCAAGGTTTTGGTAACGGGGAGGGGGCTGCAGGGGTGGCTTCTGTGAGGAGACAGCAGAAACTGCCCCCATGTCAGACAGAGCCAGTTCCAGATGGCTCCAAAACAAACCTGCTGCTGGCCAAAGCTGAGCCCATCAGCGATGCTGGTGACTCCTCTGATAACATATTTAACAAAGGATAAAAATGCTGCACAGCAGCTGTGAGAGAGAGGAGTGAGAAAAATGTGGGAGAAACAGCCCTGCAGACACCAAGGCCAAAGAAGAAGGAGGGGAGGATGTGCTCCAGGCGCTGGAGCAGAAGTTCTCCTGCAGCCCCTGGAGAGGACTGTGGTGAAGCAGGTTGTTCCCCTCCAGCTCACAGAGGTTAATGGTGGAGCAGATATCCACACTGCAGCCCATGGAGGACCCCACACTGTAGCAGGTAGACATGCCCTGAAGGAAGCTGCAGCCCATGGAGGGCTCATGCAGGAGCAGGTTTTCTGGCAGGAACTGCAGCCCATGGGGAATCAACTCTGGAGCAGTGTGTTCCTGAAGGACTGTGCCCCATGGGAAGGACCCATGTTGGAGCAGTTCATGAAGGACTGTATCCCATGGGAGGGACCCTGCGCTGCAGCAGAGGAATAATGTGAGGAGGAAGGAACAGCAGAGAGGAGCTGTTATGGACTGACTGCAACCCTCTTTCCCCATCCCCCTGTGCTACTCAAAGGGAGGAGGTAGGGAAGTCAGGAGTGAAGGAGTGAAGTTGAGCCCAGGAAGAAGTTGGGGGGGAAGGTGGTTTTAGTTTTGTTTTTTATTTCTCACTATCCTACTCTGTTATTAATTGGCAATAAATTAAACTTCCTAAAGTTGAATCTGTTTTGCCCATGACAGTAACTGGTAAGCAATCTTCTTGTCTTTATCTTGATCCTTGAGCTTTTTCATCTTGTTTTCTCCCTGTAGAGGAGGGGCAGTGAGAGTGGCTTGGTGGGCACCTGGCAGCCAGCCATGATTAATCCACCACAACACTGCAAAAAGAGAATCTGATAATGACAGTATATAATAAGAGCAAAATAAGATGCAGAATTAGCATACAGCAAAGAAAGAACAAAATATGTGATTAATCATCAATTTCTAGTCTTATGTCAAAAAACTTTTGGGATTAATTTTTTTGGTTGTTTTTAAAGGTGGTTGTTTTTCAAAATATGTGTCTAAGATACATCAAAAGACATTAAAGATACTGTGTTTGTTTGTTCTTTTAAGGGCAGACACCTCAAACTTTGAGATTCTTCCTTATTCTGATTTGTTTTCTTAAAGAATTACCATGGCACTAACTACTCCACACAATTTTTTCTTTTTTTGGGGGGTTGGTTTTTTTTTTTTTTTTTGAGAGAGACTTCCATGGTTTCATTGAGCTCTAATCAACGTCAACAGGACATTAAGGAACAACTACAGTGGCCTTCAGAAATATGCTGCCATTTCAAAACTCTCAAAGCTGTGCCTCCTAAATTCTGTTTGTGGATGCCAATAAAGTAGTGCAATGTGTAATGAGAAGCTATATAGAACACTGGCTGTTGAATCCATTCGTATTTTTATTGATTATCTGACTGGAAGAAAAGCGTTCATTTATTAACAGAAATACAGTCTATTGTATGTGTACCATAGCATTTTGTTGAGTTAATGAGATTAGCAAATCCACTTTTATCTTCTGATGTATTCACTGACTGATGGTGTGCTAATACTTCTTCATTTTAGACTCTCTTACAAAGAAAAAACCCAAAGCTTAAATGATAAGTAGCATGGCTTTGTTTGTCCTTTTCTTATCTGCATTTTCTTCCTTTCAAATGTTAATAACCTTACAAATTATTTTATCCAGTCTTAGCATAAGCAGTCATTCATGGCCCTTTTCTAATTACGATCAATTGGCTCCTGAAATGGCATTGTCTGGAAAATATGCTATTCATGATTAAACCAGGCAACTGGATCACATTTGCAGTCTAACACAGTTATATTTGTTGAACATATTGACAATATCCCTCAAAATTAGTGTTTGATCTTCAGATCATTTTGATTTAGATTGTACAAAAATATGAATATACCCTTTAGATTTCAATTGAATAAAATTGTTTGTATTCTTCCTGAAGTCATGTGACAAAAGGTCTGTAATGGTAAAAGGCATCCAAGAATCTTCATAGTTCCTGAGAAAAAAAAAAATGCCAGTTCCTTACTGGCATATTTTTAATTTAATATTCAATTTAGAAGATTTTTTCCCCTTAAAGAGAGGAAAACAGACTCAGGTTACTCTGAGATAACCCTTCAATTGTGGTAAGATTTAGGCATGGAAGTCATGGAGACAGTAGGACTTGGGGAATAAAAGGGTAGAGGCTTCAGCAGGAAAAAGTCACTAGTTTAATTGAAACTCTGATAGCTCCTACCCTACTGGAGGCAAAGATCAGGACTCATCATATGCTCTTCATAGTTATTCTCTACCATTTATCAAGTGAACAGTGGAATAAGAACACATTTTTTTGGTGTTTACAAAAGTACTGTAGAGGAAGAGTGAGACATCTCTCAGAAAATTAGTGCTTTATTTAGGAAGGAGTAAGTATAACACAGTGTTAACCATGGTATCCCTATCAACTATTAGATGACCATCAGACCACACAAATCATTATTCCCTATCTTTCTGCATTTGTATCAATATTAAATAATATACACATTTATGTTATTAAACAAGTTCTAATGGAACTTTCCATTTGTGAAAATTATTTGTAGGTCTTTCTATTACAGTGTTTATAATCAGTTTGTAAAACTGATCCACATAAAACATCCATGCTATTTATCATCTTAAAAAGCAAAACAAGAAAGACTAGATTTTGTGAAGTTTTTCTAGAGGCAACCCACTTTTTTAGGCACCACTCATCTCAAGAGATGAAGAACAGCTCAATGGTTTGCAACCAGACTCAGGGTTAGGAGTTTTCCTGACCTTCCCATATTTATCCTTAATGACCTTGAGCAAGTCACTTTGCACAAATCTGTCTGTGTTCACTGCCCATGAGTAAAATATGAAGAGGAATGGATAGGAATACTGGTATATAGCAAATATCATAGATGTGTGTTCAAGATCATGAGACATTCCAGTACTATGATAAAAAGGTCATAAATTAACATTTTCTGGCATTCTTAACTGCAGTCAGGGCAATCATGTATCATCTTATTTTGGCTTACTTTCAAGTGACTAATTTATGGGTTTACTTCTTCACAGAGACCTCTGAAGTTCTCTGTGTACATAGTTGCTGAAATAAATATTTTATGTACTTAATGGAAGTAGCTGAGCTTTCTCTTACTCAGGGAATAGGAAGAAATTATGAAAAATGAAAGCATCTTGTGTGATCTATCGCAGTCAAGCAACAAAACTTAAATAGCACTACTAAGAAGGAGGCACTTGAAAGTAAAATATCAATAAAGTGATTACAAAGAAGTGTGTGGGATAAATGTGAATATTAACTACACCTTAACAAACTATAATTTCCTCATGAGAAAAAAAAAAGATACTGTACTGATATTCTGAAATATAAATTTTAAAATGAGCATCATCTGATGATTTATTTATCACTGCCATGACCTTTGGACTAGCCAGATATATCACACCTACAGGGTATTATAATACAGTGAACATGTACTAAAAGTTTGTATGGTAGAGCTAGACCAAGCAGCAGAAACTAGCTTCTGGTTGTTGATTTCCATCAATATCCATTTTACACTAAGAAGCTGTTAGCATAGAAACATTCTCCAGCACCAATTAAACATTATTTGTTTTTCTTACATGTTTGGAGATACAGAGGAGGGACGAGAGAATCCCAGTTTCCCCAGTAACTCATAAAATTATTCGACTTGATTTTTAGTCACAGATATTATTGCAGTCTGAAAAGAGACCCTGGAGCTTAAAGAGATTCTGCCCAATTGCTGAAACCCTAGGGCTTTATCTCTAAAAGACCTATATTTCTAATGGCTTGTCAGAGAGAAAAAAAAAAGGGGCTTGTCTCTAAAGCTTATCTAAACAATACAAGCTTTTATCAGTAAGCTGTTGTGTGGCATTACTGTATTTTCAAGTGCTTCAGTGTAACCATAGAAGCACATTTGGCTGTTACAGCGTTTGAAAATCAATAATTATGCACTTGCCATTTCTATTGTGCACATTGGCATTTTCAATATGGCTATGTTGCACACTGGGGTGTCATGAAGATGCTGGCATAGGAAAAGCAGATGGAGTTTTAGAGAAAGTCAGTGTGTCATTTCACAACGCATGGAACAAGGCCAGAGTGCTTTTCTTTAATATAAAACCTTGAACGGGTAAGCTAAGATAGGGAGGAAGTTCGGATTTAAAAAAAAAAAAAAAGTATCTATTATGAATCTTATTTTATTGTCGATTCCTGTAAGTTTTAAATGTTTAAACTTCATTTAAAAATAAGTTGTCTCACAGTATCTCTGTACCTTGTTGACAAACTTGTGTATCCGCTACTGGCAACAGAGAAAGACAGCATCTCTTCATCATGTATCCTTTAGTGTATCCTGAGAGGTAATGCTTGGGATTAGGTCAGCATTTGTAAACATGAAAGAAGGTTAAGAACATAAGAAGGCACTCAAAACACAGATCCTTATATATTAGCCTCCCATCTCCAGCAGTGGCCAAAAGCCGGTGCTCAGGAAAGGCCATAAGAACAGGTAAAGCCTGCTGGCTGATCCCAACCTCCCACCATTTGCAGCTCAGGGAATTCCTGGGCAAAACAAGATTCCTACGCAATTAATAATCTGTAATGTTTTCCATTCATGAACTTGACCAACCTGCACTTGAATCTAAGTAAATTTTAACTATACAAACACTGTCTTCCCAAAGCCTTCTACAGCACAGTTACCAATTGTGGAAATAACTGTTTCTTTTTGTATGGTCTTAGGTAAATTACAAGAGAAATCAAGAAGAGAACTCACAATCTCTGCAGCAGACTTAGAAGGAGAATGCAGTATATTAGGGACAGGAGAAATATTATTGGATTTAGATACAACTAGAATTCTCTCAGAAGTTTTCAGTTTATAGGGATATAAGGTACAAAACAAACATACTGCTGAGGAATTAGAACAAATTCACAGAATCTCTGTGAAGCAGAATCTGCATATACTCAAGAGCAACCCATTATAATTTGTGTTTAACTTGATGGCTGAAAGTTGCTGGCATTTTTATAACGCATAAGTTTTCTGAAATTTTCAAAATCTGCTTTTGCAGTTTATCTTAATATATTCATGTTACTTCCTATGTGGTATTTACAATTTTTACATGGACAATTAATAAACTCAAATTTAAGTAGAAATGTGAAACATACATTAAGATAAACTTGAGATGCATTATTTCTAGGTATTCTTATTATGCCTTCAGTATAATAAACACAAAGAGAAGTGGTACTTTTTAGATCTAAATGTATAAGTGAGAATATTTGGGTATTTTATAAAAGAACTTCTCTTCTTCAAATATTACAGGGTTTTTTTTAATGTCAGAAAGGTGTAATATGCATGTCACCCTGATACAACTGGGCAACCTGAGAGACAGAGTTATTTGCCCATTGCTGTAAGAAAAAAAAAGACAGGAGTAAACCAAGAAACAAACCATTGACTTCTACTTCAGACTCGTGTTCCCTGGACTGAAAATGAACCTCTCTCCTGTGGCATTTACATTGTAAAGTAGTTTTTCCCAAAGGTAAACTAAGGGCCATGTTAATTAAAGTCCACCTTTTGCTTTAGAAAAGAGCAATTAAGACAACTGTAAAGGAAGGAAGGACAGATGACTGCCAGCAAAAATTCTAAGTTGGTACACACTGACACTAGCATATTTTCCTTGGTTCTTATTGAAAAACCTGAAATACATAGAAACAACGCATACAGTGTTCCTATATATATCTGACATGCCCTTTTTCAATGAAATTTTCCTGTACGTCTTTATGAAGAGTGTAAGTTCTTTGTCCCTCCTCTTTACTGTTAGCCTTGTTGCTGCAGGGCTGTTTGATGATCTCCCGCAACTTCACTCACTGTCTTGGTAGAATCTCCAGCAACATGTGAGGAACTTTGTCTGGTCCCAAATCCTGAGTTTGCTTTCTTCTGTCTCTTTATTCTGAAATGAAATTTTTAAAAAAGTGTGACCATTACACTAATCAGAAAAGCCAGTTTAAGTTTAAAACAACTGAATATCAAATTTCTTCTAAGAAAAAAGTTTCAGTAGGAGACACTAGAATTAAATGAGACAATCTTTCATTATTGTTGACTTTATAGAACACATTGGATACTTTTTCAACTGATTCCTTAATAAAGAAGAAAAAAGTATAGGGTTTCAAGCAATTACTTGGAATTGTCTTTCACAGTGAGAAGCAGGCTACACTTGGTTTCTTCACTTTTGATGACTAGGAGCCATTATTTATTGATTGACAGTTCTGAACTGAAGTACTATTGCTATTCAAGATATATTTAAAGTACTTACATATAACTCATGAGTCTTTTTATTGGAAGAAGGGAAAGTGGAGAATAGTGAAAAAGATCAAAGATATCTCAAACCTCTCATTTGACAGAATTCTAGGCACTAGTCCAGCGTAATGTCTTCATATTTCATTAATGGCAATAGGGAGATATTATTTACATAAACATAATCATCATAAAGAGTATCATTAAAACATAATAATTCTAAAAATATATTAGTTTTTATAAATCTTGGTTTGATAAATCACATTTTCAATAACAATGTGCAGCAGAACAAGAACATCCACTCAAGTTGGGCACCAGAAACAGGTTATTACACTCTCCAGAATTCAGAGCACAGTGAACAGGCATTCAGTAGCTCTGCAGAGAACAACACAGGTTTATCAAGATTTATGAGCTCAAGTACTGCCCAAAGTAGCTACACTAGAAACTGACCCAAAAAGAGTGCATGTAAGAGTGTGTCCTGGTTTTGGCTGGGATAGAGTTAATTTTCTTTCTAGGAGCTGGTATAGCACTGTGTTTTGGATTTAGGATGAGAATAATGTTGATAACACACTGATGTTTTAGTTACTGCTGAGCAGTGCTTACACAGAGTCAAGGCCTTTTCCTGCTTCTCATACCACCCCACCAGCGAGTAGGCTGGGGATGCACAAGAAGTTGGGAGGGGACACAGCTGGGACAGCTCACCCAATCTGAACAAAGGGATATTCTATACCATATGACATCATGCTCAGGTTATAAACTAGGGGAAAATCTGGCCAGGGGTCCGCTGCTCTGGAACTGGCTGGGCATCAGTCAGTGGGTGGTGAGCAATTGCATAGTACATCAATTGTTTTGTATATTCTTTTATCATTATTATTATTTTCCCTTTCTTTTCTGTCCTCTTAAATTGTCTTTATCTCAACCCATGAGATTTTTTTTTTTTTATTCTCTCCCCCATCCCACAGAGGGGGAGCGAGCAAAAGGCTGNAAAGGGATATTCTATACCATATGACATCATGCTCAGGTTATAAACTAGGGGAAAATCTGGCCAGGGGTCCGCTGCTCTGGAACTGGCTGGGCATCAGTCAGTGGGTGGTGAGCAATTGCATAGTACATCAATTGTTTTGTATATTCTTTTATCATTATTATTATTTTCCCTTTCTTTTCTGTCCTCTTAAATTGTCTTTATCTCAACCCATGAGATTTTTTTTTTTTTATTCTCTCCCCCATCCCACAGAGGGGGAGCGAGCAAAAGGCTGTGTGGTGTTCAGCTGCTTGCCAGGTTAAACCACAACAGAGTGAATAAATCCTGGCAGATCTAAACTGTTTGTTTGTTTGTTTGTTTTCTCCAAAAAGGACTGTTGTGGTTTAACCTGGAAGGCAGCTAAACACCACACAGCAGCTCGCTCACCCCCCTACCCTCTAGTGGGGCAGGGGAGAGAATTGGAAGGGCAAAAGTAAGAAAAACTTGTGGGTTGAGATAAGAACAATTTAATAACTAAAATAAAATAATAACAATAATAATAATATTGTAATGAAAAGGAAAACAACGAGAGAGAGGGAAAGAAAACAAAACAAAAAAACCCCACTAGGTGATGCACCCACTCACCACCCGCCAACTGATGCCCAGCCAGTCCCCGAGCAGTGACTGCTCCCCCCAGCCAGTTCCCCACCATTAATATACTGAGCGTGATGTCATATGGTATGGAATAGCCCTTTGGCCAGTTTGGGTCAACTGTTTTAGCTGTGCCCCCTCCCCTCTCAGCTTCTTGTGCACCTGGCAGAGCATGGGAGGCTGGAAAAGTCCTTGACTAGTGTAAGCATGACTTAGCAACAACTAAAACATCAGTGTGTTATCAATATTATTCTCATCCTAAATCCAAAACACAGCACTATACCAGCTGCTAGAAAGAAAATTAACTCTATCTCAGCTGAAACCAGGACAATATATTACTAGTTTTTATTTCATCCATGGTTAATTGAAAATTTCCTGTGCTTTAAGCTTAGGGGCATACATCTCCAATTGTCTCCATGTTGTCTTTGCACTTTCATTGAAATCCTATCAATCACAAGCCACAGTGCAACTCCTGTGTTTCTTGTCTTTTTTATGTATCTTGAAGAGGTTTTCAGAGAAAGGAGTTCACAAAGCCATTGGTTTAGTCTTGACTCTGGGAACCTAAAAGTCTTGTGAAAAATGTCTGAACAACAGCTCAAGGAACCTGAGAGTTTTTAGCAAACTGTGGAATACAGTGGTCCCCAGTTACTTCTTCATAGCTGTAACCCAATTCCTGGCGGTGTGAATGGGTCAGTCATGCCATTATACATAAACATCTAGTCTAATATGTCTGTTATTTAGTAAACAAGTTAGCCCATTATGTTATTAGAAAAACCCAGCATCACATATCAAAATCACTCTGGGGTAAGTAAGCTGACAAACTGTAAAAGCCTTTGAGCTAGCATAGCAATGTGTTTGCTTACAGCGTCACAGACCCCATGATGCTCCTGTCTACTGATGAACATGCCCACTAAACATTCCAGATACAGACTGATTGCCAAGCCCTACATCAGTAAGAATCAACAAGCCGGCAAATTTCTCACCCTGCTGGATACACAAAACTAGGCTGATCCGAAACTTAGTTGTCATTACTGGTATTCACTGGAAATTTTTTTAAACAGATGGCTGTTTCCTTTTTAATTACTTTAATTTAATGATTTCCAATAATATCTTTGCCTTATTAAAAATTCTAGATAAGTTCTATTAACAGCTCCTTGTTATTAAAAATACTTGTGTGAATATATTAGTGCAGTGTCACTCATAGTTTTCCTTTTCCATTCATTTTGTTAATCTAAAAATATTAATATAAACTAAAAAAAAAATCCTTAAAACTAGCAAGTGAAAGATTTTTAAATTGAATTTAAAGAAAAGAAACTAAAAATATCTGAAAAATATTAGCCATAACTGCTGAGTATGGGCTTAAATTACATCTTGTTCCCCTGGGAATAGACATAGTACATTTTCAAGACAAATCAAGTTACTTGTTTTTAAAATATTTCTTACTTAAACATTTTAGAAACACCTAATCTGGTGGTTCTAGGTGTAATGTTAGTCTATCTAACATCCATAAAACAGTAAGAGAGTTTCATTCTGACTTCTATTTCATAATCAAATTAATGCAGTTACACATATAATAAGCTACTACTAAAAGCAGTACATGAATACATAGAATGGTAAGCTTCGAATGTTCATACAAAAGCATACACGCTTGCCAGAAATTGCTAGCATACAGACAATCTTATTTAAAAGACTAGTTCCAATGTGTAATGAATCACAAAACTTAAGAGTGCCTATTGACAAGCTAATGTACAACAACTTCCTTTCATTTCCACTCTGGTTTATAAGAGTCTTCAAACGCCTCCTGTAAGAACCCCTGGGATCACTGCTTTATGTAAGGAAATTTTTGCCAAGGCATAACTGGAGTATATTACATGTATGTCAAAAGGGTTTAGCTCAATTGCTCTTCTCTGTTTACAAGATATAATGGTGGACTTGGCAGTGTTAGGTTTGCGGTTGGACTCAATGGTCTTAAAGGTCTTTTCCAACCTAAATAATTATATGATTCTGTGATAATTCCCCTGAGTAGTTCTGCACTTTTGTGACTTCAGTGTGTGTATTCCATGTGACAGCAGTAATAATAGCCTATTTAAATGTGAACATTTTGGAGTTTGTGCCATTAAAAAATTTTGGAAATCTTTTCTATTGGTAGTCTGGACCAGCCAACCTTGACAACACCTGGCATCTGGGAAGGGTTGGGGCAAGAAGTTGTTCTGTTGTGTCCCTCAGCCACATGGTGGAATGGCACTAGGGAGCCAGGTGAAATGGGAACCATGTCTGCTTCCATTTGGAGCACGCTGAGGTTCCTCGGGGCAGATGGGGAAGCAGCCGATTGCATGGGTGCCCATCCTGGTCATGCAAAGCCCGGTCAGCTCTGCAGCTGCTGCTGTTGCTTTAGCCGTCTGTTCGGCCAGCACCAAGTCAAAACCCCTCTGTACGTGGAAGGACTACACAACTGTGTTCCCAGTTATTGCCAGGCAAGGACTAAAACTGTGGAAAGGCTAATAATAATAATATTAATATGCAACTGCTCTAGAAAAAAAATATTGGGGTACAAATGAATAAGCAAAATAAAATGCATGGGTTTTGAGCTCCAGATAAATGAGCAAAACATTTTAAAGTCCTTTTCCTAACAGCAGACAAATAGAAAACGCTATCAAAGTCAGCTAACAAAATCATGAAAATACACAGGCATATAAAAAGGCAGCATACCATATGTCCACCAATATCTAGTACAACAGGAACATTAAGAAAGCCATTAAGATAGTGTCCCCATTGTGCCCAGGCATACAATAACATATGGTACATTTCCTGCTTCACTGTGCATTTCCTTGCTTTCGTTGTTTAGCATCACTAATTTAGAGCTTAATTAATATAGTTTGTGTGTGCATTTCTCTGCAAAACATTTTAAAATTTTTTGTTGCTACTTAAAATTAATCTTTTTTTGGTGCAAGTGCACAGTGAATATTAATGTAAGGTAGGATTTTTTCCAAACCCTAATTACGGTAGCTACACATGATACTTAAATTATTACTGTCTTCTTATTTAGGTCCTCACACAATTTGCTGTAATGATGCTACAGAGAGACATTGCAAGGTTGTTGTTGGTTTTAATCAATGAAGACTTCCCAAGGACAGATATGGGTATCTCTCAGGAGTGTAGATTAGAGGCAAAATAGTAAGGGACCAATGTAGCAGTGTTAAAAAAAATATAACAAGAAATATAAGGTGACTATGTACTGATAAATGTCCACCTGTACATGTGGTGAAGAGAGGGTAACCAAGATGTCTGAACGATTTTTATCCTTCATGGATATTTATTCTCAAAAACCTAAAGAAGATTAAGGAATCTTGGGATTCCCAAAAACAAGATGCAAATTATTTGTAAGACACACTGTCTCTCTCCTTGGTATTTACGGATTCCACATGCCTCCTAGAAGAGCTGAACTTTCCCACACTAGCTCAATCCTACCAGGGTTCCTATTTGATTTCAGGACTCCTTTTGGAGAAAAAAAAGTAGTTCTCTTCTCAAAGGAATATTGTTAATTATCTTATCTGCCTTTCATATACTATATACATTATATTATATCTGCCTTTCATATACTATAGACACTATAGATTCTATACATATAGATTCATATACTGTTTCATGAGTTTAATATAGAAAATTATATTAGAGTGAAAATAAAAAGCACCACCAACTTCTCAAATGCTTGCATCAGAAATGTTTAGATCAAATAACTGATTAGAACAAATAACTAATATCCTGAATATTTAATTTTAAAAGATAAAGGGTAAGAGTTCACTTAATAATAAATAATAAACATCAGTCCAGATCCGCTAGGATTTGCCATTTACTGTCTCATCCATGACAGTAGCACTATGCAGTACTATTTGAAAAATCATGCATATTTTATTTCCAAGCATGGATGGAGGAGGAAGGGATCTCTGGTATGAAACCAAATCAGAATGAAGAAAGGAAATCATTACAGGCTTGACTGGTATAAACTATACTTCAATTTTAGACATTTATTAATGTCTAAATTAATATTCTGAGTGTAATTACAGGTTCCTGCCCAAATTATAGTAACATAGATTTATGTCAGCTTCTGATTTAATTAAAACACATTTGCCATTTAGCATCAGGGGACTGTTATAGACCATGAGTGAATATATAGACATTGAATTAGGTTTCATATCTTTACAAGGCAGAAATTGCTTAGACCCTGTGTAAACTCATCCACTATGCGATTCCAATCTCTAAAAACAATACATGGGCTCTCAAACAGTATGACTTTTTCTTTAAATGTTGTGTTTCCTTTGAGAGCCACAAGATCCCAAGTCATGTGTTTCTCCATTTCTCATTAAATTATTTTTACTTCCTTGAAACTCATGCAAAATTATGCTTTTTGTTTTTCCTTACAAGAAGAGGTTTGTGTTTTGCCCTAGAAATATATCCCCTTCTAACTTCAAAATTCATCTCAGAATGAATTTCCCTAGTACATTTCTGGGCACAGTGTATTACAATAGTTACCACTGAAATTTACTAAACAATGACATTTAATATATTCCCTAGGGTGGAATATAAAAAAATGACAAGTTTGATCAAACTTTTGCTACTGCAGACTAGAAACAACACTTTGCAACTGAATCACTGTAGTTGTACAGATCAGAACCTGAAATTAATATTTCTGGAGATTAAATAGTTTGAGTAAGTCACCCGCTTTAAGCATTTTAAGAATGGCAGAGGATGAATATTACGTAGTGGGTACTTAACAGAGAAGGGCTCATTCAAACACCCATTCATAAATTCAGGTCTTGTTAACAGTGAGGTTTTCCAAAAGAAGAATCATTCCCATTTATAACATAAAAATTTTACCATTCTGGCACATAATAGGAATTAAGATGAACTTTAAAAAGGTCTGGTTTTACTTAAATGGTTTTTCCTTAATTCTCAGATAATCACAGAATTTTGCTCAGTTGACTTTTCATAATAACGTCTTTCTTCAATTCTAATATTTTAGAATCTGATCATGCCAGGTTATGGCATGCCCAAATAAAATCACTTTTCTGAAGAAAATGCTTCCTTTCAACTACATCATAGAAGAAAAAATCTATCCAGTCTCCCCAACAAAATGGACACAAGAAGTAAGTAATTTCAGCTTTTAGGGAACTGACAGTAACCTGGCTTTTCTAGCCTTGGTTCTTAGAACACTCTGAACCTACTAGAACGAACCAGAATACCCATATCATTTGATTTTACAGTGAAAGAATGCAGAAAAAAGTAGACTTTTCACAACTTGCTTGAAAATGTTTTTTTTTCTGTGTCCATCACTATTTATCAGTCTTATGTAATTGTGCCAATAAATATGAAATTCCTTGCATATTACAATATGTCTGATTCAATTCTTTCTGGGGTACCATGTC
>WAAD01032512.1:0-56123 GCA_013389945.1 Fregata magnificens | reverse complement strand
AAACTACTTAGCGCTGGTATTCAAACTTTAGGGTAGAAGGGGATCACTGAAGACGACCATTCCTCTTCCAGTCTTTTTAAGACTTCTTGACTAGACAACTTCTTTCCTGCATGCTTAAATTCTTATAAGTATTCATAATTGGGCTTTTAGCTTATGATCTCCAGAACAGGCAGCATTCAAGAAACTGAACCCACGGGCCGGCAAGTTTGTCATGTGCTTCTTGAGATATTCACTACTTACAAGTCTGGTGAAGTTTACATTCTTCCATGGATGGTAATCCCTTGCTCCTCGGGGAAAGATGGTGAGAAGACAGTTTTTGGCCTAACATGACACAGTTCTGCACACCTGAACAGGCAAAGCC
The DNA here is from genome assembly GCA_013389945.1 of Fregata magnificens. NCBI lineage: Eukaryota > Metazoa > Chordata > Aves > Suliformes > Fregatidae > Fregata > Fregata magnificens. The sequence continues at coordinate 55,762 of WAAD01032512.1, read as the reverse complement.
TGGCACAAGCCCAAACCAGTCTGCAAAGAGGCGAGAGCAGCTCTGGAAAGAAGCCTTCACCAAAGAGCAATCTAGAAATGACAAGTGGATGGATGGATCTATGGCTAGGCAACATCCACGCCAGAAGCAAGAAGTTCTCAACAATTTTTTCCCTCTCAGATTTTCAAAGGGATAACATAAAAATTAATGTCTGCTGAACTGGCGGCAAGGAGAACTGGAAGAAGGATGATGATGTGGCATAATGAGGTTACAAACCAGACAACAATATGTCTGCAGTGTAAGAAAGTTATATAATCATTTCCTGAGTTGCCTCTGTCAACTCAGAAAGAAATGTAGTCTCTACCAAGAGAACGTATTGCAGCAAGTCCCCTTGCTGATTCAGGATGGTAGCATTTACCTTTCCTATAAGCCAGCAGAGACACAATTGTATATTGTGTAAATACAGTGGGGATATGGATTAATTTCAAACCTATCACATAATCTGATGAGATTTCCCTTGAGATCTCCTAACACTTTGTGTAGCACTGTGAGCCATTATTTCCATACTTATTGGAAATAACGTCTGAGCCCAGGCAAGGCACAATATTCCTCTGAGAGTTGTCATGACAGGAGTGGAATTAATTCTTATTGTTACTATACACACTGAGGGTCTTTTTGGCATTATTAGCATGTACCCAAATATTATTTAAATCCATGATGATACAGTATACCATACAACAGTATCATCTGGAGCATCCTAAATTTGGACCTACGTTCCTTGTGACCTATACTGAACGCAAGTCAGATTTCACCTCTATAAGCCTGATGCAACTCCATCATCTTCAGTAATCGACCTCCTGGCTCATGCCAGTATGGAATCAGAACTGGAGCTGTGATATAACAGAAGTACTCAATATCGTTTTAAGATGCAGTTTATTAAGGAGATGATAGACCTTAATCACAATGGGCTGGATTGCTACTTGTCATAGTTTAGAGGATGAGCAAGGAGCTTTTTTTTTTCCTTGCAGCTAAATTCGTTCACTCTTATTATGGAGTTACTTATCTATTTTAAGTGTTCTCCAGCTGGTTACTGTTACCAGATGTGGACAGATCCCTTTATGCTTCACTATGAAACTAGCTATGCTGGCATATTTGGATGTATTGAAGACTATCAGCTACAATCAGCTATATTATAATAATTTTTAGATTTCCGAGCTATTCTCCTGCAAACTTTTACCCAACATTTCTAGCTTAGTTTTGCAAGCAAACTTTCCCCATTTCTAGTTGATCTGTTTCTCTTACCTGATTCATTCAAGGATGCTTGTAACACTGCAATTTGTCACCACGGAAACAACTGTTCGGTCACTATAGCTGATGTCACTGAATGAATCAAGTAAGAAAATCGTGGAAATTATTTAAAAAAAAAAACCACAAAAAAATTAAACAACCAAACAAATTCAGTAACAGCTTGGAACAACCCAGAAAGAAATTCAATTGAATGTGATGACTTAATTTCAGCTTTCAAAATTGCAGGGGTTTTTTAACTTTTTATGTTTCTCTGGGGGTGGCAGCCACTGAGTAAAATCCAGTAAAATGGGTTCTAGCTCGTCCATTTCATACCCATCTCACAATGAGATTGTTGCAGCTTCAAACCCGTCTCTGCCAAAACTTTCACGGGAAGCTGAGGCACAGCAGACTTCTCCCCAAGGGCATGCTGAGACCTGACTTGTCCACTTAATTAGCCACTTAACCATTCTAGCCAAAAAGGCTGAACATGCAGCTGCCTGTAAACAGCCTGCCATTGCCCAGCAGCTTTAAATATTACATATATATCTTTATCTAGCTCCATTTTCCTGACAGAAATAACCGTAGGCCAGAAAGCTCTTCAGCTGTTGTTCCCTACCCATGTCAATGCTACAGTGATGTCTATTTTATGGATCGATGTTGATTTTCATCCAGGATTTTGTAAAGCTTTGGGGGAAGAACCTTGGGAAGGGAAAGAGAGATATTATTTCATAATCCAGGGCAGCCTTTTGGAGATTTCAAGTACAAATGCAGGATAACTACATTTTTATTTAAATAATATATTTCTGATTTAGCAGGAATGTAGATAAACCCATTTAAGATTTTGGCTAACTTACAAATTTCTTACATGTTTCTTATAGCTACCAGTAACACACAGCTAAAAAATGCCATTCCAAGGTGATTCTAACTTTAGAAATAATAATAAATCACATTTACTGTATTATCTTAATGTTTTTATAATTTTGTCACATTTTGCATGAAAAGATAACTTCAACTTTCTTTCTTAAATAATATCATTGATGCTGACTTAGAAGCAGCCACTTTCATCACTATCACACATGAAATCTCTGGGAGATTAAACTTTGGGAGACACTCTCGCAAAAAAGAAGTGCCTCTTTTATAGCCTTGCTAATTAAATGTAATTAATTTACTAGTGCCCTGGAATGGCAGGTATTAAAAAAATAATAAAATCCCTGAGCGTTTTTGCTTTGCATGTGATAAATGCTACAATCACTCTTTCCTTTTAGGGAAAATACAGAGGAAATAATATTAGGTGACAGTGAAGTTCATCGCAGCAGGTCAACTGAGATTGTCAGGATTCATTAGCATGTGTGTAGCTGGTAAATAATTGAGTTAATTTTAGGTTGAGTGACATATTTAGAAAACTACGAATCACCTTATTTTGTGAACTTAATCAACCTTTGCTCTTCCCTGGATAGTTCAGTGTACACCTGCAATATTAAGTTGGAACTGACTCTTTACTCTGCAGCCCTCACGAATACCAGTGGTTTGCAAACTTTCAAAACCACCAGCTGTATTAAATGCTGGCCTCCAGCAAGGAGTTCAACAGAAATAAAGCATCATAATTACAGAGAAAACAAAAATGAAAAAAAACCAAGAAAGCTGAAGAGGAGGCTTTCTTTAACTGAAGTTTTAGCCAGATTTATGCTAAAATCTCAATTTGCTTTCTCTCTAAGAATAAAAATGCTAAAGTCCGCGAAATACCACTGCAGAAAGATCAACTGTCTGGAAGTTTTCCAAAAAAATAGTTCCCATTTGAAAAATTTAGTCAGTCCTCGAATGCTTCTTTGCAACACTGTTAGCCCAATTAAATCACATTACAAAACCAAAAATTGCACTGCATGTGGATCGTCCAGCTCTGGCTTCTGAAAAAGGCTATTTTCAAGGGCAGGAAACATCTTTTTCAAAGTTTAGCTTTATTTGGAAATAAGTACAATTCCTAGCTAATGTGAGCTATTCATTTATTTTTCATCGGATGTCTTCTGATCTCTTCGCACACCGTTTCTCTTCATTTCTGAAAGACATTCTATTAGCACTAGATTTGATACTGAACATGACAATATTTAGGTAACACAGTGGGCTTTATTATGTAAAATTTAAGCTGTGAAGATATGTGCTTGCAAAAAGCACTACTACTCTTCAGTTTCATATTTTGAATATGCAAACAAGTTGCTTGTGGATTACTGGCAGCTACAGCTTGGGCTCTGACACTGAACTGTTTGTTATTAATACGCAAAGCAATTAACGTAATTATAAATATGGAAAAGAAAAATATCAACACTATTTACATTAGTTAGTTACTAGGAGGTAAAATACTTTATCAGCTGTAATACAATACAAATTGCTGCAAAGCGTTTAATACAATTATAACATGCATATATTCAAAGCACTACAGTTTATATTCTAGGTCTGTCCTCCTGGGATCAATTTATGATACTCTGTGCTGGGTATCTTGTCTTGACAAAATAATGATACTTCATTCCCGTGTTGCTACATTTGGCTACCACACACTTTATGCACGGGTAGGATTACAGACCCAGTCATCGCACAGTGAATAGCAACACGCATCACTGGGATGCACAGGGGACGGGAAGCAGAAGGCATGATTAGTATCTATACAGAAAGCACTACACATGAATGTGCACCTGCCTCTCCAATTCGGAAACATTTTCCTCAAGCAACCACAGTAAAAAGGCATAACAGAATCAACAGTAGATCGTATCCACTTCTTCACTGTTGGCATTGGTTTCCTGAGTGTTCGTATTAAGAAAACCCACTCGGACATTTGCCATCTTCACCCCATGCATGCATGGCATGTAGTGACAGCAACTCTGCAATGGGGCTTCAGGAGGTCTAAAGAAATGATTCTTGTAGGTGACAGCCAGCTAGGTGAGTATGGTAAGGTGGACAAAACACACTCACATCATAAGGGGACTGTCGCTTTATTAAATACTCAGAGTCATTAAGCCATTTAAGCAGAAAGACTGCCTCCGTTTTCCTTCATTTTCTTGCATTTGGAATCAAACTTGTGTTCAGAATCACTGGTGTTATAAACAGTAACCAATCTGAAACAAGACTATTTCAAAGCTCCTTATCAATGCTTTAATTTTTAAGTCTGACAGTTGTGTAACACATTACTGACATCCTCAATTAATAACACCGCGTGTTACTTGGTAACATACGGCATGTTTAGCAGTGTGACTCAGCCGTGACCGTTCCAGGGAATCAGAAGACGACACTGCTCCCAGGTTCCCAGGTACCAAAGTGGTGTCCTTGTAATCACCTATTGTAAACACACATTTTCTAACACTGCAAAGAGACAAACGGGCGCAACGCCAAGCCAATTCAGAAATGGGAAGCCTTTTAACGCGTAACTTCTTTGCAAAACTTTGATAAACAGAAGGGACAACACAGCAGAGACGTACATGACTAAATATGGTGCAGTGCCTAGACAGGGAAGCAAATTAAAAATGAACAAGGAACCACTAAAAGCTGACACCTTCTCTAACCAAACAAAATTGCTACTGCCTAGTCGGTGCTGGCTGATGCACAGTCCTGCTTTGTTTCCCAGCTGCTCCGTGGGGCTGCTCCAAAGCTCACCGAGAGCAACACAGTCCTTTTTGGATGAAGTCCCAAGTAAGAACAAGAATAGACAAAACATCCATATGTAACTCCTGGCTCAGGGCTATTACAACCTCGGATTTTTGCTGGAGCAGCCTCAAGGCTGCTCCGACTCTCTTCCCTGCAGGCCATGGCCCCGAGGGGCGAACACAGTGGTTAGAGGCCACTGTTTCATCCACCTTCCCCTCTCCTCTGAACGGAGCTCCCTTGCTCAAGTAGGAGCTGTTTGAGAAAACAGCCTTTCAAACCCAGCACCGTCCTCTGCAGCGTACAACCTTTCTGGTTGTAAGGGGAGGAAAACAGCCACCCTGCACCTCCGGAGGGGTCTTGTGAGCCATATGCATCTGCAAGACTACCAGCCACCTTCCTCCCCGCTACGTCAGGCCGTGCAACACCTTGGGTGACCCACCTGCAGGGAACAGCCAGGGGACTGCCTCCCTGGAAGGCGACCTCTGCCTGCTGTTAATCAACAGCAACGCCTGTGCAGCAGTGCCGAAGGGCTCCATGCCCTGCGCAGGAGCCTTGCCATATGGACGGAGGAGGCACAACCCTTCCAGCTTAACTTCCTGGCTTCTGCCTGCTTGTCACAATTTAACATTAGTTTCCCTGTTTAATGTTTCAGATTTGCGTTTAGTTTAAAAAAAATAAGTTGGAGCGTGCCAGTTATTTCTCCAAGGTTTCAGAACACAAACTTTGCAGTTCTTCTGCTGTTTGGCATAGGCTGCCACAGATGGAAGACAGATATCTGTCCGCCAACGTTTAAAGAGGACCAGATTTTTTTGTTTAGAAATTTTAGCTGTTTGGCACTCCCAGTCGTACAATCAGCCAGACCAACCTTTCCCTCCGTAACAAGTGCATACACAAATGAACAAGGGAGACCATTGCCTGCGCAGGATTCACACGCGCAGAGACGTCTACAATGCTTTGGGACTGCCTCGACAGTTAATTTTGGAAAGAAAAGGGCCAACTTTTTCTAACCTGGCTGGGAAAGCTCTGAAACTCACATACCTTTCCGCCAAAAGGGAGCTCATTTACTGAAAAGGAAGGAAAACAAGGTTGCCCAGTAGCCATTTCGGCTAACGTCAGCTGGGAAGATTTGCTATTTCTGAGTCCTTCCAACCCACGCATCTGAGGGAAGTTGTTGAACTGACGGACGCTCTTGCTAAATCGGCCATGCTCCTTTCCCAGCTGATGGCTGCTGATTTAGACTGACCTCAAATCCTCCAGCTTCCTCCCCCCAGAGTTACAGCCGTTCTCTGCCATCACACCTGATCTTTCAGAAAAGTTTCCACACCTTCCAGGCTTGTCACAACAACCCTTTGAGCATAAGCCGAAGCCAACTTGACACAACAGATCTTGTTTTTCTCTTGGAGGCACACATATGCCACAAAGACTGCAGTTCATCACCTATGCTTTTGCAAATGTTGCTAAGTACACTCAAGTGGGATAGTGCTTTCGCAAATAGGGCACCGCTGCTACTTCTTTTTCTTTGCCTTTTTTTTTCTTTTAAAGTAAAAAGTTGCTTAAAGCAACTCGGAGGTTAAGTTCACAATTTATGCTCAGTGAGCTGTCTTGTGCTGTGTCCAAAACTAGCACAGAAACATTGTCACCTTTTCATGGAATCCTGTGCACAGCCTGGGGAATGGGGCTTCCTCTTCTGCTCCCGCATCCCTTGAGCCTGAATACTTCAGGGCTTGAAGATTTCTTTCTTATGCAGAAGGGTGGTGCTACTGGGTGGTGCCTGCGTGACTGTGTGCATGCAGGGAGAAGTTTCCAGGAGCAACAGAAAGTAAGCTATGCCGTAAAAGTCCTACAGTGCCATTGTGGTTTAACTCCAGTCAGCAACCAAGCACCACACAGCTGCTCACTCACCCTCCCCTCTCACCCCGGTGGGATGGGGGAGAGAATTGGAAGGGCAAAAGTAAGAAAACTCGTGGGCTGAGATAACAACAGTTTAATGAATGAAACAAAATAAAATAATAATTTAAAAATTGTAATGAAAAGGAAAACAACAAACAAGAGGGAGAGAAACAAAACCTAGGAAAAACAAGTGATGCAACCGCTCACCACCCACTGACTCATACCCAGCCAGTCCCCGAGCAGCAATTGCTGCACCCCGGCCAACTCCCCCCAGTTTATACACTGAGCATGATGTCATATGGTATGGAATATCCCTTTGGCCAGTTTGGGTCAGCTGTCCCAGCTGTGCTCCCTCCCAGCTCCCTGTGCACCTGCTCGCTGGCAGAGCACAGGAAGCTGAAAAGTCCTTGACTTAGTATAAGCACTGCTTAGCAACAGCTAAAACATCAGTGTGTTATCACATTATTCTCATGCTAAATCCACAACACAGCACTATATCAGCTACTAGGAAAATTAACTCTATCCCAGCCGAAACCAGGACAAGTGCTTACTGCTTTCTTCCTTTCTGCATGACTTCTTGGAAAAATTCAGGGACAAAACGAATGCTGATAACTGACAGGCATCGGGCAGTGTCTTGAGGAAAGCAGAGAAACGTGCTACCCCCCCGGGCAAGGGCACTGGTGGCAGGACAGGAGAGGACAGACGGTTGGTTTGCTCCCAGATGGGGACTAGAAGGCGCAGGTGAACCAAGGCCACGTGCCCTACTAATAGCAGCAGCTTCCTGCTCAAATAAGAAGCAGGTTCACACACTTGTTATCCAGTTGGGTTCAGACATAAGCTGCAACACAGATGTTCACAGGGCATAAAGGGGACACCCAGCAGAGCTGGCTGCAAAAGAAAATTTACAGGAATGACAGCAAGTTGCCTTTTACAGCAGGATCTCTAGAGCGGGAAGCTCATTCTGCTGTGATTTTTTTTCTGAAGCTCCTCCTTGTGTAAGATCCCACTGCTGCCAATCTCCAGAGACTGAAAATGAATTAAAGAGAGGAGGAAAAAGCAAAAAAAAAATGCGAAAGCAAAATAAAGGAGCAAAGGAGAAAATAAAGCAGAACAAATGAGACCAAAGAAATGCACCACAAAGAGGGAATAGTTGAAAAGGAGGGAAGTAAAGGCACATCAATAGATTTGAGAAATAACCAGGAAATGTAATCATCAGAAACTGCTGAGATCTTCTGCACACACTCTGAAAGCACCATTAGACATAGGATCCTCTGACAGGCCTGGACACAGGTCTGAACATCCGGGAGATCCAGTAGTAGAGCAATCATACATTAAGTGATCCAGGCAGGTAACTGATCCCATATAGAAAATGAAGACAATGGTTCTTCTCTAGCTTTTGCGAGACATCTTGGGACCTACCAATGACGCACACTATGAAACAATTTTGCATTCTGATTCTTACAGAACAAGCAACTTACTGCGAAAAGCCATTTTTGCAGAGAGGTCCTCTACACCAAAAACTGGTCATGGATTTTACTCATAAGAAGAATTCAACCTCTCCCCCATTATAAATCTCTTCAAAGTTTCTCATACAGATCAAGGTAAGTTCAATTGTTACATCCATGTATTCAAGAAACCTTTTCCTCTTTAGAGCTGAGACTCAAGAAATTGTCTAGGTCTATAAACTCTTTAGAAAGATGAAAATCTTCTTGTTTCCCTTTCTCCATTGCTAGGAGCTCAGCAGAGTTTCAAGCATCATAAAGTGTGAACTGACTTTTAAAAAAGAAATCACCTAAAAATTGCTTCGTTATATGCAAGAATGTATTTCTGAAATTGCCTGAATATTTTCTGTAAATGTTCCAAGTGAGATACTAGCTTTACTGAAATACTTGAGAAAATTTCCAGGAACTTCAGTGTACCCAAGATTTCAACCTTTATGGCCATTTTCTTCCCAATATTTAGTCACATTTGTACCTTTACTACCTTTAGCAGTTACAAAGAAAACCAGAGGAAATACAGATGAAAAGCCAGTTCAAGCACAGCATCAAGTATGGGGGGGTCAAGAGGAGAGCTACTTCTTCCGACTCACTGATTTTACCTTCAAAACTTCTCACTTGCTCGTGGAGACTCACCTTTTTGTTCAGTCTGAAGTTAAATTTGTAAGTTTGGCTACACATGTCTCTCTGAGAAACTGTAAGCATCATACCCTTCCCAATTTCTGCCATATAAATAGCGCATGTGCCACTGAAAATTCGGCCGGCAAAGATCCATCATACTGTCCCATTCATGGCAGCTGAGATTTATCAAGAGCTTTAAGCATTTCGGCATTAAACTGTCAACAAAACTCACACACACTCCAAATGATCCAACACAAAACGTGAATGTATCCATTACACGTACCTATTTGTTGCAGATATTCTCCAAGTTTCAGGAAGCATATAACCAAGAATTGCTTCAAGTTCAGAGTCCAAGATCTGAAAAGGAGATAATATATATTTTTTAAGGTCACTAAAAGTAGATGGCTTAAGCATACAAATGAAAAAAAAATTGTGCAAAATTACTATTTGGAAATGAGTTTATGAGCTACTCCTAAAGTTGTGCATCACATGAAACGTGTTGTGATAAACATGTGATAAAACAATAGTATGATAATGTATAGGCTATTAAATTTAAGATATATACAATACTGTGTAGATTCTTAGGCAACTTCTACATATGAGTTCAAAATTAGTAGAAAACTCTGAAAACACATCAAATTTTCAAATAGCAGTTTTGCTACAACTGTCTGTAACGAAAGAACAAAACCAACATATTGAATATGCAAAACTGCCAGTGGCATAGCAGAAAATATAAATGTATTAGGAAACCACAAGCATCCCTATGTACATTTAAGCAATATTCTGCCTTTAGTTTGCAGCAAGACAGTGGCATGAATAGGGAAACCACATGAAAAATCAAGGATATAATTATGTGCATTACCTCTTTCTTGTCCAAAAATGCTGAACATGGCAGTTCTGCTACAGGTGTGAAATTCTAGATGTACATTTTTGTAAGCATATATATAACACCTAATCACAATTAGTCCTAGAGACTCTGTAAATTTTCCTGGTGATTCTTGCACAGTGACCCTGAGCATAATGCATTTGATTGTCTGATGTGCTTAAGAAAGCAAAAAAAGAGGAGGAGGATGCATTGGCAGAAAGAAACAGGCTCAGAGGACCACGGAAAGACACAAAGGAGGAAAAAAAAGAGGAAAAAATAGTTCACGTGTCCAAATGCACTTGGTCCGATCTTTATTCTGGACAATGACTTATGAGATGACCACATCAGCTTCACCATCGTGAGCAGATGCTGTATTGAGTACTTCTGTGGCACCATTAGCATCTTTGAATTCTGCAGCAGGACACGCTGTTTCACAGAGTGCTGCTAGACAGCCACAGCTCTTAAAAAAAAAAAAAAAAATTAAAAGTCCACATTAGAAAAAGTCTTGCCTCTTTCTTTTCCCCACAATTTTGCCTGAGCTTTTGCCTGCAGCTGCACCACTGGTACCCACTACGTGATTCCCAGTGTAGGCAAAGTGAATCACCCCAGCGGAGTTAAGACGAATCAGTTATAGAACAGCCTATACCCACTATGCATCAATGGTCACCTGGCTGGGAGCACCTATGCGCTCCAGCTGAAGAGCAAGCATTTTCTTCTCCAAAGGCTCGGCCCACCGAAGGAGTCCTAGACTCCCTCTGTTCCCTTCTGTGAGCTGGTAATTTTCAAGCAGAGAGGCAAAATGTAAATATCAGCATGGATAATTATTTCACTGCTCATTTTTTTGCAAGATAATCACACAGAAAGATAAGGTTCGCTCTGAGAAACAGAAGCAGTAGAAATTTTTATCCAGCAACTACATGAAAGATTCTGCCAATTCTTCTTACAAAAGCAACAGTTCGTTGATTTGTAGCTGCTGCCTACTTTCATGTGCAAGAACAACAACTACAGAAATCCCTCATTGGTCTTCTCTACATATTTTCAGGCAATCTCTACAAACATGACAACTTCTAGGTTTATTTATTCTATGCACTATGTTGCCATTCCTGCTGTTGATGTCAACTGCAGACAAGCCAGGCTCAGAAGCTCAGATTCCATCACAGAGGCACGAGTAACACCACTACAACTCTGCCCTTTGCATCTCCTACTCAATTCCCCAAGAGATTTCCACAATAAGGCATACAGAAATCACAAAGAGAATGCCATTAAAGTTAATGTGAAAATCAGCCAAATATCACCTCTAATAGGAGTGGGATCTATTTACTAGGTAATACCAATAAAAATCTGCAAGATCAGAGGGTGGCCAAAATTTACCCTTTATTTTCTACAGTAATGTCCTCTGTTTTTTCTGCATTTCCTTCTCCATCAATTATCCTTGTAACACTTTTTCCACATACATTCATTCCCCATGCTTTGCTTTCCCCTCTTACTTATCCCTCTCATCGCTTACTGCTTTTATGGCTACATGTTTTATTCTCACTTGCAAGGTCTCTACAGTTGACTACAAGCACTCATGTTACCACACCTTGACAGGAGTTACCACCCATCAGTTGAAGCACGTTAACCACCAAAACGCATGCTGTTCCCTGGCTGTGACATCTTCAGCCAAGTGACCTTCATGACGGGTTGTAGATTCCAGGGGCTTAACTGTCAGGTCCAGCAAAACTTGTCTCACAAAGGTAAGCAGGTGTAAAATTCTACTGAGATAACGCATGAAACAATATTGCTCAAAGACACGTCTCAAGGGATTGTTGACCTGAGAATTTCTTATGACATATTTATAGAGAAACATTATGAATTATTGCATGGCTGAGATAGCTCTGTAACAGAGAGCAGCCAAAGATAAGAACACTTGTATGCAAGTATAAGCACATGATTTGCTGTTCATAACATTAGTGGTGTTTATTTTGGAAGTGGCCACCCATCTGATAGTTCCAAAAAACCTCATAGAGTTGCTAAAAGATGCCAGGGAAAGTTTTTACCTGTAGCACACTTTCCATCTTTAATAACACCAGCTGTCGCTTTTACAAACACATCATGCCCTTCACAGTTATTCCATATTCTACAAACACCGAAAACCCCCCAAACCCTCCCACAGTTATTAACATCTGCTTCATTTACTGATTCTGACAAACTGAAGGACAAAGCCATGATTTAACAGATTGCTCTGCGTAAAGAAACAATGCAGTTCACGAAAGGATTCATCAAATGCTCCTGTCAGAAAGCTTTACAAAGCACAGCTTAATGAACGTATGCAAATTGCTATAATATATAAAACGCCTGATACCACTTCAACAAGTAATGTGCTTATGAAATCTATAGAGAATGGTAAGATAGATCAATCTAATTTGTCTTTGAAATAAAGTGATTTGGTTTCCTCCAGATAATTTCAATCTCTTTTTTTTTAGTGCCTGGTGGCATGACAGCAGTGCATTACGTACAATGAACCACTGCTTTAGACCCTAGAAGATGTAATTATTTAATAGAAAAAGCATTCAGCAACAGACAAACTGGAAGCACACTGGTACGCTTCAATATTTTCCTTCAATGTTTTGACGTGCTGGCATTTTAAAAAAATTGTTATTTCCAAGCCTTGCTGCATTTAAACAGCCCCTATTTTTTTTGCCGTTGCTTGATGGGAGGTTGAAGCCTGAGTGTAAGTCAGGCTGATATTTACAGCATGCAGAACTGCTTGGGTCTGAAAGCACATCAGAAAACAACATGCAGCTTGGGATGATCACTGCTGTTGCTGTTTTCAACATTATTGATCTAGAGATCTGATCATTTTCTTTTCATCAAGGTAAGGAAAGAATGGCTTATGAGCTAAAATGATTTTCGATGAAAAAACCAATATTTTCTGGAGCTTCTTTCCCCTGATAACTGAATGTTCTTTTCACCAACTCACTTTAAAAAAAAAAAAATGCATTTTCAGTATGTTGTCAAAGAAGCTAAAACCCACAATCACCCTTTACAAATTTATGGAAAAATAAATAGAACTTCTCTAATTTTTTACTTAGAAGAAAACACATAGAAAAGAACACGGCATAGTAATCACCTCAGAAACTAGTAGGTGCAGAGTTTCTGGATCTTGGCTTTACCATTTAGGACTAGGTGGGTGTGGAAGAGAAAGAGCATCATGAGGTACCATGACTATCTCCTTTTAAAGACCTTTTTTTCTCTGAAACATCTGTCAGAGGTGCCTAGGTACAGCTAGTGATGCCTTGGGGCTGAGATGGATTATATCACTGTTTCTGCACTTTTTAGTAGAGGCACTACTCACCGTTTGAAAAAAAGTCCGCAGACCACCACGTGTACTAACACAAAACTGATTCCTGATAATTTATAATTTTCAACCGCCTTCTTGCACCTTCAGCACCCCCAGTCATCCAGAGACTACAGCTACAGAACACAAATTGTCTGGTCTCTTCATCTTCCCTTCAGTCACATTCCTCTGGAGTCTGTGATGGACAAGGTCCAGGGCGCAGTTGGCCAGTTCTTTTACATGCTGTTTATTAGGCCTACAACTTTCCAGCTGAAGGGTGTCCATCGCATTCTACACAATTCAAGTTTTCATAGGAAATCAAAGGAACTCTTGCGCTGGGACCACAAAAGGAGAACAAGCAAACACTCTCTAAGTGACACTTTCTTGGGTGGTTCTTGGTTACGTTATGCGAGGAGAAAAATCCCTGATGTGAATATGGTGCAAATGCTAGCTGATAGTCTTACAAGAAAAATTTTTCCCTCCCCAAAACAACAGTTTAATAAATAACCAGTTTCAACTCTTATCTTATATCATCCATTATATGTTTCACATTACTACAGAAGTAAGTGCTGTTACTCTCAAAGCTACACACAAGTTTTGCTCAGTGCCTTAGGCAAAATGACTAAGTTGGGCAGTACTCAGTGCAGGATTCTCAAATCTCTGCATCACAGGACCGCAGTTTCTGCATTGAGAATTAACTAAACTGTAAAATAAGAGTCCAGATTGAAACACCATGTCAGAAATGTATTGTGATCTCCTCATTTGAAAGGCATTAACTTGTAAAATCCCATCCATTCTGTTACACTGAATATTCAGTATGTGCCAGACACTGTGGAAAATGTTTTTATTTCTCTGCAAATGAACATATATTAGAGTGAGTGTTTATAACATTTTTCTAGAATTGGGTTTGTATCACTGAGAATTAAGGGGTGATATCTTTAACACTCTGTATCACTTTTACATGCCAGGTAGCAATATTTAACAAAGCAGGCTGTTTTCATTTTTACATCCTTTTTTGTATTCAAATTTGCAAGATGGTATCCAGCTTCGCATTCAAAGACTGAAATCTGGGAATAAATGAACATGCCAAGCCTTTCTTTATTATACCTCATTTCTCAGAGTAACTCTTTCAGGTTCCATCATTACCATCCCTATTTTAAATTTGTTCCTTTTAACATAAATCTACAAGTACAGAAAAATGTCTCCCCTTTCGACTGTACATCAAGGCCAACAGATTCGCAGTTGATGTAGTTAATAAAGGCAAACTAAGGAAGCTTCATCTCACACCTCCTCTCTTATCTCTTGAACCCATATGAAATTATACAAATTATTATAATTAAAATTAAGCATTCTAACTTTTCCCTGAAACAGGGAGGAAAAGATTATTCTTGGGAGTCAGTCTTCTTACAGCTCCCCTAAGATGCAACATCTAATAGATTTCAGGGTAAAAAAAGAGCCCCCTGTACAGATTTCAGTTTCAGTCTAATAAAACAGCTTCAGTAAAGTATATTAACCTGCACACCATCATTGACAAAATTGCAGTCATGCTGTGTGCAATGGAGTGTGCTACGTGATAATGCAATAAAACATTTTTTTAACCTGTTACTTTGGGGTTTTTTTCCATCAGGGGACATCAGTGTTTAAAGTCAGGGCACACTGCTTTAACAAAATAGGTGGGAAGCAGAGCCAGTCCACCCAGTCCCACATCCCTACCTGCTAGCAGAATCCTGCCAACCATTGCAGTGAGGGTATTCACCCATTGCTGTTACGGACAAAGTGCCTATACTGGACAGCAGCGTAATCAATAACAGCAAATGATTCTGGGACTATCCTGAACTGACAGTGAAGCAGACTAGAAACTGAAATCCTTTCTTTGATTAGCTTCTTGGCAAGCTAGTACAAATCCATGTTCCCTGTTGAAAAAAGAAAAATAAGGAGGTTTATAAGAATGCAGACCTTTTCCAGCTCAAAGAAAGCTAATTTCTAATGGCTGAAAATGCCCTCTTTCCCTGACCTGTGGGAAAACTCAAGAAAGGACTCACTGCTCTAAAGTCTGTCTCAAAAGTAGGGTCTAAGGTGCAAAGACTCCCAACCCAAAATATTGCTGTGAAAGTAGAAAGTATTGAGCAACTTTACTGTGGCAGGCACTTCTGAAGGGAAAAGGTCCTTGCCTGCCCCGACACAGGCAGAAGAGGAACACAACACGGCCAATGCTTTTGGTTTGACAATGCGGAGCCTAAGCTACCTTGCTACATCTCTGCAGATGGTCTGAGATATGCAGAAATGTGCTGCCATCATTGCAGTCTAGAGGTTGGAACAGAAATACACACTTGGGTTTTTTTTCTTTTAAAAGAAAGGCAGAAGCACTGAGCTGCACTATTTCATCCCAGTGAAAGACTAGGTCAGCAGCTGAATGCAACAGATGCAATAAATCTCTAACACTTCCCTTCTTTAACTACAGTGACAACTGCTGGGAAAACCCTGTTCAGATAATCACAAGGAATGTAAAAAGGGGTTCCAATAAGTTGAATATAGATCATATTTTTCAAGAGTAAGACCTATTGAGGACATCATGGGTAAGATCAACATGCCCATGACATTCAGTTGTCCTGGAAGGTCCTTAAATAACATCTAGCACCACAATATCTGAAGATTATGATACCTCATTCCTGCATAAAAGGAGGAACCTTTCAGAACTAGCCACCAGTAAAGTCCAGCCTCAGAAATCACAGGTGGGTCAAAAAATCCATAGAAGAAACAAGAGGACCATCATGTCCTCCTTGAAATGGACACCTATTGTAACGGGGGCCAGCTGCAATTCACAGGTGTTTGCTCACATTATTTTTAGCATTACAGAAAAGAAAGGCCAACATTCCCTCTTGTCTCAGAAGCAAATATGGAAGCTGAAGAGGAGCAGGATGAAACAACTTGAGACGAGTCTAGGAAGCCTTTCTAAGCAGTCAGTCGTGCCTCCTGCTAAAAGTGGAGGACAGGCACCAAGATGTCATTCTCTGAAAAGTTAGAAATAATGAGGAATAGCTTATCAAGATAAGGATTATTAGCCGACAGGCTAGTGGCAGAATTAGTTCACCACAGTGATGATAAAACAGTATTAGGAAAGCAGAGCAATTTTAAGGAAAGGTAGCTAAAAATACCTGCCCAACGCACACTCCTCCAAATCCTTCCCATCTCCAGTATGGTGATGCTTCAAAGTTAAATGTCCCAACAGACAACCCTGTATCCTGTCTGCTAGCATCAAGATGAAGCATTGCATGCTGTGGCAGGCCTCTAGTCTCCGAGGGTTGTGTGTCTGCATGAATGATGAGGATAGCTGCATTTTGTTCCAGTTACTGTGAATTAGGAGCAGAACCCCGTTGCCTGGCAAGCTTTCAGCACAGGCTTCAGCTGGGAAAAGTCTGGGTACAGTGCTTGGGCTGTAGTATTGAAGGAATATACTAACTCAGAAGGACGAACTGGGTCTTGTCTAGTTTCCTGATATTGCTTTGTCCACGACGACCACACAGGATCTGTTCCACAGAGACACATGGACACCACGCAATCCCTTTCTAACCCCACTGACAAAAGACCGATGTCCCAAATGTTTTTTGGGAAAGCAGCCGACATCCCCAACTCCAAGGGTCTGGCAACAGCAAGGATTTTCTTACACTGGCCTCTCAGACCGGGACCTTCTGGCATCTGTTAGCAAACAGCAGAATCCACCAATCGCTGGATTAAACATAAAATAGGTGATAGTGCAAACACACGAACAGTGGCCAGTCTCCTTTGTAGCCCTTTTGGTAACACTATGACTTCACATTGCATGCTTAATTATTTTTTTATTAACCTCTGTAAATGCTTCTATGCATTCTCACAAAACTTTCCCTAAATTTACCAAATTCTGTCTTCAAGGTTTTTTTGGTTTTCTACTAAGCTAGTGCATTTGGAGTTTATTCCAGAACTTCACCTCTTGGGATGTTTGAAAAAATTATTTTAATTTTCAGTCTAAATTCATTCAGGACTGATTAATAAACATATTATCTTGTGCTGATATTATCCTTCAATTTCAACAGCTCTCCTCCCTCCCTGGTGTTTGCCCTCCAAAGGTATTTAGAACAAAGATTTTTCCTGGATATTATATACAAATTCTAGGGAAGAGAGGCTTAGCATATTTTGTCAGAAAGTCTGACAAAAGGTAACCATCCACTGGGAAAATATATTTAACTTATTTTTTTACTAATGAACAAAAGGCAGACGGCGATTTCTTTTCCTAGTTACTCCAGTATAAAACTGAAATGATTATACCTGCATGGAGACCAAACCCTAACCTATGGCTAGCCAAGAGGCAAGAATCGCATCTGAGCAAGCATCTGCCTAGGGCTGCAGTGAGGATTGTGAGCGCTAAGCTGTCAGTGGAGAACAAATACCTAATAGAGGAGGGCAGAGCAGTAGGCATCTGTCATGTAGGAGCCTTCTCTTTAGAGGCCTTGCAAAGTGAATGACATTAACCATAGACTTCCTCCAGCCCAAAGAGACTTGAAAACCAACATTTCTGGCATCGCGACCTCCTGTTCTCTAGGTAAATGCTGCACCTGCTTCAGTGCAGATTGGACATTAGGAAAAGGTTCTTCACTGAGAGAGTGGTCGGTCACTGGAACAGGCTCCCCAGGGAAGTGGTCACGGCACCAAGCCCGTCAAAGAGTGTCTGGACGATGCCCTTAGTCACGTGGTTTAGTTTTAGGCAGTCCTGCGAGGAGCAGGGAGTTGGTCTTGATGGTCCTTATGGGTCCCTTCCAACTTGAGATATTCTATGTTTCTATGTCTATGCGAAAGGCAATTTTATCCACCCCCCTGTTTTTCACACTTTTGTGTTGAATTCAATGCCATTGAAATGTGCTAGGAATGGTCTCAGGACACACAATGCATCAAGCCTCTCTGAGTGCCAAAGCACCTCAGGGCTGCCTCCAATCTGTGGTAGCATTGCCATGGAGAGAACCAAGACTTCTCATTTCTTGAACCACAATGTCTGAAAATTCAGCAGATCCTACCTTTAAATACCCAAGGAGGTCCAGGACAGAGGGACTGATCAATGTAAATCAGGTGGCCCTCCAGCACAGCTGCTCTGCATCAATCTCCAAGACTTCAGCACCTAGGGGGGATTTGTCTCACCAACTGCAGATGTCAATATTTGAGCTCATCACCTTGGGCTACCCTTAACTGAGAGAGAGAAATAGGTGCCTCTAGGGCTCAATTCCTCTCATCCTAATGTGGATATCTAAAATAGCTTAGATGAATTGCACCCAACTATAGCGTCCAATTATCATAAAAGGAACCTAGGGAGAGTAGCTTTGATGTAGGCACTTACACTGTAGATAACTCAAGGTAGTTGAGACAAATCTTACTGCTGAAGTCTGCCTCAGCAGAGCTGGCATTCAGACAGATCTGAAGTCACAAACAGGGGTTCAAAGGATGGGTTTTCAATGACACCATGATCTAATCTGTAAGTCTTTATTCAGTCCAGCCTTTTCTTGTTGAATTTTAAATAGAAGAAGTTGAGATTTGGCTCAATGATAGCAGCAATTAAAGTCATCATTAATCTAGGAAGACTGACTTATGAGAAAATATTAAAATAACTAAATATGTATAGCTTGACTAAAGCCACTATTGAAAGAGAAATACGATAATTATCTACAAGCTGTGGAAGGACGCACACACTAAGGATTTTTTTTTACTAGGGATTTTCAGGAAACCATATCTAAGAGTAATGTGATTACACTGAGCAGAGTAAAATTTAGGCTGACAGGGAAAAAATTCCTAATAATGAAGTGTATTCTATTGTAGAATAATCTTCCAGAGGAAGTTGGCTGAAGTCCAATCACATCTAAACCAACTGGACGAAGATCCTCAGAGAACAATCCTGCATTAGCTGAAAGACGGACTAGATGACTCAACAGCACTTTTTCATTTTTAAATTCCTATCATTCCACTGTATAAAATAATCCAATAAGCCAAAGGGAAGAGGGAAATAGGCTTAGCAACAACCACACAGCCGTCTTCTCCGAGGTCTGCATGCTGCAATCAGTGCGTCTTGCACTGATTGCACCGAGGGAGGAACCATCTGTATGTGGTCAGAGTACTGTGTTAATTCTGTGCTATGAAGTCGTACGCCTGATGTCCCCTTCTCCCCCTTGCTCCACTGCTTAATAAAATAACATTACCAGAAGAATCGACCTTGTGTTGTAAGTGTATCAATCATGATTTTTGCTGCACCAGCTACTTATAATTGGTTTAAGCTTTCTTGATCTCAGATGCCAAGTGGTGTTAAACAAAACACAAAAAATAAATAGCCTGTAGGCACATATTTCCACTGAAATAATCTTGACACATGTTGATCTACAAGGACTAGGGTAACAATGTTTTCCTAAAGTTATGATACTCATTTTTAAAGCTGTGCAAGAGTTTACTCTTAAATTTTGAAGAGGCTTTGACATTTTATAGCTAAAAAATCTTGCTGAGAGGCTGTGTTACTATACTTTCTGTTTTCTGTTACACTTAAGCCGCAAATAACAGAAGTCTTCTTAAAGAATGACTATTCAATTTAATTGCAGATTTGGTTTTCCTCTCCAGGGAATATTAGATGGTCTTAACAATATATATATATATATATACACACACATATATATAAAATATTTTCTGAAGAAAGTACTTTCAAGTGTAACACTAGCTTTCTGCAACCCATTGCAACTCCACTTTTCCCCCAGCAGTCTCACTCTCTAATGCTGACTAAACCTCTTCTACCCACTTCATGGAGAGGTCTGAGAGTTCAGAGAACGTATTTAGGATGTATAGCAGGGGATAACTTTTCTAAAAAAGATTTTAAAAGAACATCATCATCTGAAAAACAGATCTGCATGCCATAGGGTTTTTTGGTTGGTTTTTTGGTTTTGTTTTTTTGGTGGTGGTGGTGGTTTTTGCCTCAAGTGTTCAATTAAGCATACAACAGCAGAGACAGCATTTCTGGTTTTCAAAAGAAGGAATATTAATGGAAATCTATGTCTGCATAACAGAACAGTGATCAACAGCTCGTAGCTTACACCATTGATTCTGAATTATTCACACAATTTCTCCTTGATTTCTTCCCCTTCTCCAATGAACTTTCCAAATCAGAAGCCAAATTACTATTTTCCTACCTTCTTTCCTTTGTCAAAGGAGTTAAGAGAAAGCAAATATTAGAATTTTACCACACACAATCCTTCTAAATGCTTATACATTTGAGATTTTTCCTTCTCTCTTGTCTCTAAGGTAATACAAGACATAAAACATGAATTACCCTTTAACCGATAGAGCTGCTAATTCCTGCTCCTGGCAACAGAGTTGGGGCAATAAAGTGGCAGCTGTGTCCCTGCAGTCCACCTGCACCTGAAACTGAGGTTGCCTTAGTAAAAGCGACCCACCGCTTTTAATTGGTCTGAACATATGCCGAGAGGAAAACTGGCTGCCGCACTATAGTTCAAAGGGGCTGGACACACGCTGCTGCGGGACGGTGTTGAAGGAGTGGCCTGAGATGCCGTAAAAGATGGAAGATAATCAGGAGGAAGGCACTGGGGGCCAAGAGGCAGGTCTATGGAACGCAGGGGCGTGAGTACACGACAAGGGCAGTGGGCAGGGGTGGGAAAAGAAGCAGATGGGGAAGAGGCCCACATGAAGCAGCATTTTATCACCTCCAAAATGACCACGAGGCAGAAGACACTGCCTACCAGAAAGCCCTAAAGATGTGAGAAGCTCCTTTCATCCTGCAGTTTTCTGGGGCAACCTGGGCAGAGCTCTGTACGCAAACCCAGCAACAAAGCCTCTGCTGCTGCCCTTGGGCTTCTTTTCTGCTTGATGTCTAAGCAAAGAAAAAACAAAAAACAAATACCAAGACCAGGGTATGAGACAGAGGAATGGAAAAGCCGATTAAAGCATTTTCCAAGCCCCATACAGAAGGGCAGATCAAGGAAGAAATGGAAGGAATATTTTTAAATTATTTTTAGGAAATTATTACTACAAAATTGGTTGTATATACTTAACTCAGACGGCTATTTCTAATGATGGTATTTTAACCAAAAGCTAACCTTGCTATAATTTTTCACTGATTTACAATGTTGAAATAATTATGAAAAAAATGGAAAGGAAATATTATATTCTGTTTGAACGAAATGGGTGAGAATCAACCATTGAAAAATAATCACATGTAAGGACTACATAAAGCTCAGCTTGAAGGATGGCTTTTTCCAGCAGTTAGCAGGGCTGTCAACATAGCAAAGATGCTATGACATGAAGATACCTTCACAGTTTTACAGCAGAGTAACTACCGGATTTCTTAGTCCAGTTTTGCTTTGCTCTGTTAGAAGACATGTGGCCAGGCAGCAGCCATGAAGGCTACATAATTTCCTACTGCAGGTTTCTGCACTTATATGGAAATATCTGGAGAGAGGGATGATTTAACAATGGAGCACGTTCAGACACAGGGAGTTTCTCAAGGATGGGTAGGAAAGGGGGAGAGAGAGCGAGCCATTCCTGCAGAGATGAGTGGGGAGCAAACTCACAGCAAGGCTCCAGAGGTGACAGAAAGAAAGGAACCTTGCTCATTGAGATCGTCCAGTGAGGATTTCATAGCATCTGTGGTTAAACTTGAGAGCTGCAGGCTGGAAAGAATGACCAAAGGAAAAGACTATCCCAAGGAGACCATGTGCAAGGAGGCCGACCTGTTTTCAATCCCTTTATTTCAGGCTGTCTTTCATAGCAGGTCACAGTTTTCTCTATTAAGAGTAATTTGGCTCTAGTTTAGTATCACGCACTGTAACGTTCAGCATTAGGAACCAGAAGTTTTGGGGGTCATTGTTTTAGTGTGCTCACTTTTAGGAAGCCAAAACTGCCTGATATGAAGTCCTGCCACAAGGTCAGATTATTATTGGAAAGATAATGGAAAATTGAAAGAAACCGCAAAAAATAATACATTTTTATTCAACTTAAATGAATAACTTGAAAGCTAGGAAAAGCATTTTGGGGCTTGGGATTTTGTACATTAGCATTTAATAGTCCTACTTCAGCAGGGACTCCAGAGGACCAGGTGGTGAAATAGAAGGAAGAAGCAGGACAGTGATAAGCGTGGAGCAGTTGTCCTTGTTTTAGGGTAAGCAAAAGGAAACCGTCTCAGCTAGAGAAAGCAGAGAAGGCTGTGAATTAAAGATGCACTTTGCAACATCAAATTATTTCCCACCCTCTCACATGCACAGTGAGAGAAGTTGTGGGAAATTAAAATGCATGAAGACTGGGGGAAAAAAAGCTTTCCTTATTCCTAAAATCTTCTAATTTGGGGGTCTGAGTCTTGACTCTTAAGCTTAGATTGCTATCAGCGGCACCTCTCTTGTTTTGCTTTGAGATGCACATTTTAATCTACTGTCCTGAGGACTCTTGCAAGGTTTTGTTTGGATGGTTTTGAGTTTTGGGGATGAGGGGGACAAAAAGGGAGTAGAAGGACATGATCATCTTTAGAAAGTATTCATGTATTTCTGCAGTGTCCCAAGAGTTTTTAGGGACTAAGGCTTTTTGTGTGTAGCGGGTGACACACTCAGATCCTTGCAAAGCCAAAATGCTCCTGGGCTCCCCCTCCACTGCGTAACATTATGCTGAGCAAATATAACAATTACAGGGCTTTTTAAAACTAGAAACACTTACAAAAAGGTATCAAAATTTGCTTGGCTTTCTGAATTAGACAAAAAGGAAAATAATTCATTACAAATGAGATTTTTAAATACTATAACTACACACAAAAATCCAGCAAGTTCACATGCATTAGTTGTTGCCACAATGTTGAAGTGTCTGTGAGTGCAATTGCACTACCCAATTAAGCCCCAAATTGTCAAATTTATTGACGCAGTGCAGCCATATCATATTTTAAAATGATCCCAATCAGTTAGATAATACTCCCTTTCTGCATGTGAAGCCATTCAACATTTAACAAAAAAAAAAAAAACCAAAACCCTTCCAGTTTTCCTTTAGATCCCAGGTGTGTTGGGTTTTCCACCTTAAGCCTCCCTAAAACACAGAGGACTAAATATTTAAAGCATTGTACAGATTTTATAATTCAGAATATGGGGGTTTAGAGGTATATATCTCACAACTTCATCAAGAGCAAAGGCCTAGGTTCTTTAACCACCATCCCCACTACAATTTTAAAATATCATATTACAGTCCTCCTATATTAAGATTCCTCTATGGGTTCAGGTAAAGGGAAACTGGTTGTCCACAAACTGTGAAATTTAAAATACATGTAACTAATTGAGACTAATTGTAAATATGGAAGACTAAAGAGTCCCATCTTTCACTTAGGAAAGAAAGGCACACTCTGGCACACCAGCTTTTGAAGGATTTACATCCCAAGCACGGGATCATGAGGTCTGCTGGTTACACAGCGTTTTCACATGACTAAAAGAGATTTTCTAGCCACTAATAACACCAGTTTAAATTTTAATGGGGCTGTTCTGAAGAAAAATAATTAACATATGGTTGACTTCCCGTATATTAGAGAAAACAATAATAGTGACTAAATCAGTATCTTCTGTAGCACGGCATAATTTCAGCTGTCTTGGTCATGGTGAGTTGTGCAGCTGACTCATCTCACAGACATGCATCACATAATGAGAACGGACACGAAGCATTTGCAATGCCAAGGATTACATTTTACCTAAGACAGAGGACATAGGACCATATTATGAGGGACTACCTAGAAAGCAGCAGCCAGCCAGCCATTACCTCTTTGAGTCACAGAAAATCCCTGACAGGTGGTTAATTGGTAATACTGTATCATGAGGCAATCTCTACGCTGTCGGCTTGATTGCCAGGCTTCAAGTGAGGGCACGTAATCTTGCCTTTTCACAGTCCCTGAGTTCAAGGTGTCATTCTGAACGCGTGGTTTACAAGCCCCAGACCCCTGCAGAGTTAAATTCTTATAAGAAATTTGCATCTGCTACAAAAGGGGCTCAAAGCAATCTCAATCTGTGGCAATGCCATAGAGAACTTCTTGGGACGCTGTTTCCTACCAATTATGGCCACCAACACAAAACTAGTAGATATCAAAGAGAAACCAGGACACTGAATCTACCCGAGAAGCTCTTGTCAGGACCTGCTAGATGATGTCTAGAGATGTCAGCTGAAATAAACAAAATAGGGAAATAATTAATGGCATCGAGTCTGGCAGGTGGCTTCTTTTCCTGGCAGACACTCGGCAGACTGTGGGTTCGACTTAGTCACAAAAGGAGGATGTGGAGAAGCCAGATCAGATAACAAAAAAAGTCTGCAAAACACATGCCCCTACTTGGGATCGTATTTATTAACACAGCCATTCAAGCAGTCTTATTCTTAGAACAAGAACTAAAATAAACAGAACAACCCCAGCTGTCAGGAGTATCACCAATTAATCATGAGGTTTCCTGTATTTCAAGAAAAACAGAGAGGCATCTAAACTACCATCCACCTCTTGTCTAGGTTCCCCACTGTATTCCGTGGGGCAAAGCAAGGAGCTTATGGCAACTGGACCCCTGACTGAGATGGCTGGTTAAGGCCCTAGGGGTGGGTGGAGTAAATCCAAGCTGTTGCTGTATCACGTTTCCATACAGTGTGGGGAGAGATAGGTAATGCCAAAATGCAATGCAAAACATAGCTGGGCTGAATCACTCTCTGAAGCTGCTCTCTCGGCTGCATGGGGAGAACAGGCACCTAACTAACATCTGTAGGATCAGATCTAGATTCACTCCACCTCCATCTTGGCACAGCAGACTCTCTATACAAATTAGTGTGCCAAAGGATTAATCTACCCATCATTTAACTTAGATGTCCATGAAATGATTGCTGGGGTTCAGAAAATATGAGTGGCATGGTAGACAAACTCCTGCTTCCATCAATCAGCTTTCCATTAACATCATTCATCCTGTCCTCTTTATTCTGAATAAAATCTGCATTTTCTCTTTACCATGCAAATACCTCTTACATAATAAATACCGCAACACAATGAATCCTTCAGTGTCCCTTTTTCCTTGTCGGGAAACTGTCTCTGCACTGCTTTATGCTGAAAAGATTTTTCAGACCTCAGCACACACATTAACTGTAGTATTTCTTTCCTGTGCAAGCAAGATTGTCTTTTTCATTTTCTCCCTGGTAAGGAAAGGCATTGACATCCAAGATCTTCAGCTCTACCCGTTGGGCTGTGAATCTTTGCACAGATGAAAGCTCCTCCTAGGATTGTCCTAGTTAGGAGAAGCCTAACTTAGAGCTTCCTCCAAAATGAATGAGGTGTGAATGGTGGGTTGTTTGGGGGTTTTTTTTGTTTCTTTGCTCTCCTGTTTGGTTCCCAAAAGGATTTTCACATATAATTTAGGGAAAGAGAAAAAAGATCAAAACTGGCGTTTAGCCATAGAAACAGTGTGTACAAAGAAAATAACCTTGAACTGTTTTCTTCTAGAAGTTCTGCCACATCCAGGAAATGTGATCCTCCCTTCTCCTCCCGGAAGGTGGGTGAAGTTCAGAAATAAAATCTAAGCTTGGACCCATCTCTAATATTCATTTATCCATTCTCAAACAATTTGTCTGTACACTGAAGGAAACACTAAAAATCTCTGTGTGCATGTGAAGGCAACCATCTGTAAGCAAAGGACATTATCTGAGTGTAACAAAGAAAAGGCAACAGGAGGATCTGCTCCTGTAGCAATTACTGTCTGCTGTAACAGTGTAATTTTGAGTTGTCAAAACTTGGGACCTGAAATAACCCCCTCCATGTTTTTTTCAAGGCTTTCCTATGTCCAACTGTTTCTCTTCTGAATTGCCTTCATAAATTCCGATTCCTCCACAGCCTTGTTACTGACTTTCAAGGAAGATACTCTATGCCAGAGAGCCAGATTTTCATACGCATCTCCAAGACAATTCCTTATCCTGCATTACTACCTCCTCTACTGCAAGAATGCTGTTTCTCCTGTGAAGAAGTTTATTTCCTTACTTATCAACACCTTCCCCTGCACATCAGCGTGTTTCCTCTCACCTTCCTTCAGTCACATTGTGCAAAAAAATCCTAGAAAAGGTGAAGTGTTGTACGTGTTAATGAAAGGCTGATTAGGAATTGACTGCTAATGGCATAGATGCTGCATCCCGTATTGCCGTGGGATTTTCTACCAACTGTCAAGCCAAGAACACGTGTGCACAGGTAGCAAATATACCATGGAGAGGCACTTGTGCACCTCGCTATTAGCCTGAAACAGATTTTCCAGCATCTGAGCAGTGACCCATTAATAGCTTACATAATGAAAAACAGCACTGAAATGAGTCAGTGTGCTTGGCAAATTCAGATCATTAACCATGAGAAAGCGCTTCAAGAGGATCAAGGGAGAAACACATACCCCAGAGAACATTAAATAGAGAAGTCTTATTAGTGACAAGTAAACAGGTGCAACATTCCTCTAGAAATGGCAGGACAGACCCCTTCATTTCCCAGAGAAAATTCCTCCCTGAAAGACTAGGTCCCACCTTTCACAACAGAATACATGCTGCACTCTTGATATGCCTTCCCAGGTATCTACTCGCCGAAAGGGAACTCCACAAGAAATAAGTAGGAAGAGAAAGCACATGGGTCCTACAGCTGTAGACTCGCCACTGTGCAAACACACCAGGAGCAGGCAGAGATTAAGAGCAATCCATATACAGATCCATACTGTACATGATGTGATAAGGAAAGACTGGGGCCCTCTGGGAGGCACTCCAACAGGTCTGCAAGCCAACTGGCTTCACTAGGTGGTGGCCATGGTGCTTTCCTGCAGGAAGTTGGACCAAAAGTAAAACAGGAAAATGAGTTTTTCACTCAAAAAAAAATCCTGAAGCTGCAGACAAATCATTCCAGTTAACAGTGTCACCAGAAAGGAACTGAGAAACAAAATTCAGAAAAGTTTACACCAGGGCTGCACCTGTTCCTCTTGAGCAGTTTCTCCATTAGTGGTGACAACCCACGGCCAATACATGCAGATGGGGTGGCAGTTGGCTATTGCAACGGTGGTCTTGTACCAGCTTGAAATATTCCAAGAGGTACCTACACCACAGTTTCGGAAAGCCCAGTCTAAACATTTTGACCATCTTAACAAGATATTTCAAACACTTTTTTTGTTTTTTTAATTGATTTTTTAAAAGTCTTCTTAAAAAAGAAATGCAAGACAAAAATGCAGGTTTCCACTGACCCAAACCAGTATTTATTAGGTTCTACAGGAAAATACAAATCAATGTAGATTGCATGTTAACTCAAAACGGTTTTGTTTTTTTTAAAGCATGGCTGAACAAGTTTTTTGAAAAGTTAATTGCTTGCATTGCGGTATAAAGGATCAGACCACATGAACAGCATATTTTGTTCTATGTGAAACAGCTTAAATCTTCGGCTTTCCAGAGACACAGTCACCGGGATATACCGAAGCTGCTTGAAGAACTCACATGTCTCATACTTTCAGCAATCCTCCACTTCTGTTCAGGATTCTCAGCCGTAGGCTTTATCCTAGAGATATGACATATACTTAGCAGTTCCCCATACTTCATTTTTATGAAATTGGAGTGACTCCTTTGATGTAAACTATGTAATTTCTTCTCATAAAAGGCCAACACAAGGGCCATTTGACAGGACAGGATGTTGCACTAATGTTTGAGATGCCTATCTCTGCAAGCAAGTCTGACGCTATACACAATGCTCACTTGGCTTCATTTCCTTATCTATTTTATGTGCATGAACAGCTGGAGATGGACGTATAGAGGCTTCAACCTTCCGCGGCACATCTAAAAAAGTACACAACCAAAATCTATGCAGCTGTGAATGCCAGAAAGCCATCTGTATACAAGTTAATTGCTTTTGGTTTGAATAGTTTCCATTTTTATCCTGCCATCTACATTTGCACCTATTCAGTGGTTCATTTTGGACGCAGCAGGGGAACATGAGCCATGTTCCAACCCAGCTCTTCCATCTTCCAGGCCTGCTTCGCTGCAAGCCTTCCCTCAAAATCATTCCCTCCCTTCAGCATTTTTTTCTCTATTTGTCTCAGAAACCAACCAAGCAAACCTAAGGAGTGCTATTTTCACCAACACTTCTGTGGAGTGAATTACCAGGCTGAGTGGATGACAGGAGCAAAGCATGGGTTTATTTTCTGGTTTCCCAACCCCACTTACTTTCCGGTGACAAACTCAAGCTGTCCAGAAGCAGCAAATTCAGTCCCGAGCAGAAGGAATAGCAACGTCAGCCTGTGAAGCACCTTCACCTGATTGCTTTGAAAAACAACCAGCTGTTCCTTTTGTTCATTAAATCTGTAGATACACATACGTATGCATGTATAGTAGATTAACAGTGCAAATCATACTCCAAAAAAATCTCTGACATCTACTTAAAATCTTGCTACTAATTAGAGATGTGATTCAGACCAGTGATGTATTTCGAATTAGCAAAAATAATCAGTCCTGTTTTCCTTGGAGGAAAAAAGTGTGGCCTAACTAGCGAAAATAAAACTAAAGTTAACACTAAACACTTCTGCTTTGTACCCTCTAAACAGCTAGCTCTGGCAGATCTTTATTAATGACCCTATGAAAGCACCAATATTATCTAAGTAAATCCACTATTTTCTTTATATATCATCATCTGTAGATCTCATCTCAGAATGCAGTTTCTGTCAGAGATTGCGTGCAAAGATGGAAGTTGTTTTATAGGCAGACTTAAGCTTGCAATATTTACCTAAACCAAAACAAGTACGTGGAAATGCTACTAAAGAAACACGCACAGCCACTTTTCTATATTTACAGAAAGCATCATTGAAAAAACCAGCACCATGTCATCCAAATCTGTCCCTTTATAAATATATAGAATAAGTCTTTTCAACATTGCTTGCTAGCTGTAGGAACAACAACAACAAAAAACCCTGCAATGAGTCACTGTGGTCTTCTAGGAATAACTAAACTAAAATACTATTTATCGTGACCTTTTGCGTTTACTTTACAGTTACTGGTCAAAAGTACAGTGTCACCCTGTGGACACGCATAATCAACTTTATTTTCCATTCTAATTGAGAAATGAAGCTGTTAATGTCAAGAAACATTATAAAGAAGCTGCTCCACTGAACTTGCTCTGTCTAGCTACCAGGTGTTAGGTCTTGTGATAAAAAACTGCTCTGCACACACCCAAAGGAGCACCAGGGATCACTGGTGGGGGGGACCCAAATCACCTCCTGCCCTGCTCCCCCCAAGCTCATCACTGGAGCCATCCCATCTGCAGCACATGGGGAGCCTGGAGGCATTGTGGCAGCCAGAGGAGCCCCAATAACCCCTGGGAGACATGAGCCCTGACCTGGACCCTCCAAAGGAGCCTCAGCCTTAGGGACTGGGGGGGACGTCCATCACCAAGAGTCCATGGAGGAAGCTCTTCGGGTCACCCCATAGCCTGACAGGGGTCACAGCCCAGGGACATGGGGCACACTGTAGGGTGCAGGGGAAGGGCATTTCAGGATTGCATAAGACCTAAGGGTGGAACCAAAGGTGAAGTGAGGGAGCAATCGAGGTGATTTGGGGAGGAACAACCACGGGAAAACAGAGGGATAAGGGGATAAAAGAGGCTGATCGCATGTGAACAGACAGCTGGTCACTGCACTTGTCTGGCCATGCCCTGCCCTGATCAGCACAGTCTGTCCTGCCCCCTCATTAAACACCATTTCTAACTCTTCCCCTGGGCGAGGGGCTCTCTCCAGGGTGTAGGGGCTGAGGGCTCTGAGTGCAGCAGCTGGAGTAGGACCAGGGGTCACAGAGCACCCCGTTCCCCGGGGTACCAGCACCCGGAGCAAATGAAGGTGTGTGCATCACTGTGCAAGTGCTAGCAAACACCCAGCTGGGCTAGCTGGCAAGCCAGTGAACTGGACTAGGAGTCAGCTGTGTCCTCAAGGGTGAGGCCTTGACCCACCAGAGGAGGTGGCTATCACAGGCACCAGGGGAGACCCAGCCAGCTGTCAGAGAGACTGGGGTCCTGGGGGTGGATTGCAAGACCTGTGTGTGTCTGGGGGTGAGGCACCATGGGAGAGAGAGGATCCAGGACCAGCTACCGGATGAATTGCATGTGCAAGGCCAGCTGCTGAGGGGGTCTGTAAGCGTCCACGTGTGTCCGTGTGTCAAGGAGTCTGTACCTGCAGCTGGACTGGAGCAGAGGCTTTGGCAGCTCCTAAGTCCAGGTGCAAGCACCAGCAAAGACTGGATATATATGTGTGTGTCTGTATGTGTGTGTGTGTGTGTCTGTACGTGTGCCTACTAGCGCACTACTGTAGGAATACAGCGGAGCCTTCCTGCTGTTTGGACCTGGGGACATGGAGTTGCGGCAGCCTCATCTTGACTGGGCTCCTGGATTCAGCCTCCCCATAACATTCGGAAGTTCTCAAGAGAGGTGTTATCCATCATGTACAAACTAACATCTATTTGGAAATAAAGTGGTGTGACAGAACTGGCAACTCATAGCCAACTGCCGCGGTCGTGATCCTCGCACAGTAGCTGTGGCATAGACAGAAAGCCCAGACTGAAAGACTGTCACAGCAGTCTCTGAAGGATCTTTTGTTTAGAAACAGGCAAATTTTTTTTTTTTTTTTGGTCAAAAAAGGATGTTAACTGCCTAGCGTCTGCTCTTGTGGTCTTGTGTCATTTACCTTGTCTACACACAACAACGCATTCTTCTAATCGGCACCAAAAAGGAAAGTAAATGAAAAGTTTCAGGTCATACCACTTGCACCACAGCACCAATTTGTACTTTCCTTATTTTTCTGAGTTAAAACTATGCTCCAGGATATACAGATATAAAAGGAAATACGCTCTCCTATGTAGGAATACTGGACTATTTTAACATAATTTATGTCCTGCTCCATCTCTCCTGTCTCTTGTCTGCAGTAACAGGGAACATTAAGAGCCACAGGTCATCAGGGTCTAATATTTAGGGACAACTCAAAGAGAGATAATCCTATCCGCCTCACAACAGCCTTACACTTCACCTACATCAACAGAGCTACCTCTAATTTGTACCAAAATAAGATCAGCGTCAGGTCCCTGGTTTCCAGCAGCAAAACATCCCACAGCACCAAGACAATGTTAGAAGTGTCATATACTGCATACACTTGAGGCAATCAAAGTCCTTCCACTAAGTAAACAATAAATGACCAGAGAGGATTACAGCTGTTAGCGTCATGCTCGGCATTTCCACTGTATGGAAGAAACGTCTTTTTTTGGAATGTGGACAGTACCTGATACGCGTCCCCCCAGGACAGGAGGGGAGATATTCCCACACCATGGAAAACAACAGCACTGGCTGAATAAGGAGAGTCTTACAAAGACATCATGAATTAGCCGAAAACTAGTTTGGAAAGATAAGATATTAAACAATTTCTGTGGGGAATAAGAACACTGGAGATTATTTACTTTGCTTTAATTACTTTGGCACACTGCTAGATTAGGTTTTGTATGCTGCTAGATTTTCATACCATCATTTTACAAATGCAAAGAAGCGAGTTCATGTTCTGAATATTTAAAGTTCACCATATATGTATTATCTTGTCCTGTGCTGGAGTTTCTGCCACTCAATTCACAAATAAATAAGAGGGTTACAGCTTCACTTTTAAAATTATTATTATTATTATTATTACAGTGATGCAAGCAGCAACCTTAATTTCTGGGTATGTCTTTCTGGCTTCCCTTGCATCTATCTACATGTGTTTTGACAAGAATCCACTGT
The DNA here is from genome assembly GCA_013389945.1 of Fregata magnificens. Lineage (NCBI taxonomy): Eukaryota > Metazoa > Chordata > Aves > Suliformes > Fregatidae > Fregata > Fregata magnificens. Next base: position 23,873 of record WAAD01032512.1, on the reverse strand, counting down.
TAACATACACAATATCAAAACAAGGATAATCACCAAGTTACACTGATGCTTTTGATCTAGATCACATCATTAGGTCATCCTCCACTCTCCTGGAACACTTCGCTTTGATGGAAAACTGATAATAAGCCTATTTCCAGAGGGTTATAACTTACAAAAACACAGCATAACATTTGAAAGAAGTTTCCCTGAAGACTTATGAAGTATTTAATAGGCTCTATAGTTATGGACCATATTACTGCACAACACTAATAAAATAGCAGTTTTAGACTCTCCATTAAATAGAGCACAAAGAAACCTGTGATTAAAAAAAAACAAAAACAAAAACAAAACCACTTGTCCCACTGTTTTGATACTAATATGAGATTTATGAGAGCCTGTGTGAAAGATTTCATTGGCTGAAATAAAGATCCTGTCTTCTCCTTGACTCTTTCCCGTTACAAACTATTTTAAGAACGCCATTTACAAGAAATCCAAAATTTTCCTGCCTTAAAGAGCTGTCTGTACCTAAAACAACTGCAAACAATACCATTTCAACAGTCTATTCAAGAAACAAAGCTCTGTTAACAACAGGATTTTGATCTGAAGTTTCCTCGAACTAATTTGCCACATTTTATTTCACGTTAGGAGGTTTGGCCATGAGTACGGTTAAAGAGCTTTGGACTTCCCTGCAGCACTGACAGAGCGGGGATTTTGGTTTTTATTCTGTGTATGTGCAGTATCTAAGACAGTAAGGCCCACTATTACAGCTCCTCCACAAACATGAAAATCCCAAAAATAATGAATATTATAATAGTAAAAAAAACCCTGACCAAACAGTAAATACCCATACACTCATAAACAATTTAAATTGTAGTGTACCCCACAGATGCTTGAAGGATTACTCCATGCAACATAACAACAGAGTTAATTTAAAGCCAATTGGGAGAAATTAAAAGTTCATTATTGTGTTACAGCTGGGCTGAAGGCATGAAAAACAGAGCAACTGAGAAGAGTTCAGAGATAAGCAACTGCAGTTTCAGCTTGTCTCCTCCCTACTCCTCATCTGCTCTCAGGCAGGGCACCACGACAGGGCTCTTCAGTAAGCAAAGAGGCCACTTCAGAAGTCCCTCTCTTCCAATAGCTTGACTCTTAGCTCCGCTCGTAGCTGTGCTTCCCATGCCCGATTCCCAATGTGCCTGTCCTCCATGGCACAAAATGAAGAGGGGGGTCTCACCACGTGAGCTGCTGAGCGCCTTCACTGCAGCTGCTATCAAAGTGATGGAGAATGTAAAACTAGGTAAAACTGGTAAAACTAAGCAGCATTATAAAAGTGGCAATTTGTAAAGAAGACGTTGAGGAAGATAGTTCATTGTCAAAGGAAAGGAAAACAGCAAAGGTAGACAAAGGCTCTGGGAGATGGGCATTTATGGGGTTCTTCAAAAATGTGAGTTTTGCAGCATTCGGTGATAGAAACATGAAACAAAACTACAAATTTACTGGGCTACAGCAAGCAAAGTGGGAAAGAATGAACTCAGAAAGACGGTCATATTTTTTAGATATATTCCTATATATTTGACTATCAGGACTCAGAAAATAATAGTTACAGTTAACATCTAGTTTCATATTACTAAAAAGATAACATTTGCTGTAAACACGCACGTATTTGGTGCGATATGTAGGAAACAGGTATCTCACCAGAGATGTATTTAAATCTTGATGTAAAAAGATCCCAAATCTTCACATTGAAAGGATTCACATTTGGATACCATGACAGGGTATGCTCTCCAGCAAATTTTAAGAATTCAGGAGAGGATTAGAAATTTATTTTTTTTTTTTTTAAATGAGAGCTAGAAGACAAAAAGTATCTAGTACGCATAAAGTTCCTTCCAAGTAGGAAAAAAAAATTATCTGTAAATGAGCAGGTCTTCCTGAAGAAATCAGCAGATCAGATACCAAGATAACTTCCTTGCAAAGAGAGTGTATAACTCAGTTGCTAGCCGGGCATCCCTGAAATGGCTGTAATCCATGAAGGGGACCAAACCTTGGCTGATGTACTAGTACCTGGTCCCATGACTGCGCATACACATACACACACACAAGGCATCCCACAGTTTGGATACAATCTACCACTTAATATTTCCTGGGAAACATGTATTCTGGACCTCACTTGGTCAGGGGCTCAGAGGAAAAACAGACAAGTTAGAGACCAGGAAAAAATTAAGGGGAATATCCTTTTCCAGGAGCTTGGAAAGAGCAGGAGGAAAAGCTCTCTGGAACTGGCCACCTGCTAAGATCAAGGAAGAATCAATATTCATCAATGACTTGGATGAAAGGATAGAGTGTACCCTCAGCAAGTTTGCCGACAATACCAAACTGGGAGGAGTGGCTGACACGCCAGAAGGCTGTGCTGCCATCCAGCGAGACCTGGACAGGCTGGAGAGCTGGGCCAAGGGGAACCAAATGAAATTCAACAAGAGCAAGTGTAAGGTCCTGCACCTGGGGAGGAACAACCCCACGCACCAGTACAGGTTGGGGGTTGACCTGCTGGGAAGCAGCTCTGCTGAGAAGGACCTGGGAGTGCTGGTGGACAGCAAGTTGACCATGAGCCAGCACTGTGCCCTTGTGGCCAAGAAGGCCAATGGGATCCTGGGGTGCATCAAAAGGAGTGTGGCCAGCAGGTCGAGGGAGGTTATCCTCCCCCTCTACTCTGCCCTAGTGAGGCCACATCTGAAGCACTGCATCCAGTTCTGGGCTCCCCAGCTCAAGGACAGGGAACTGCTGGAGCAAGTCCAGCGGAGAGCCACAAAGATGATCAGGGGACTCGAGCACCTCTCTTATGAGGAAAGGCTGAGAGACCTGGGTCTGTTCAGCCTGGAGAAGAGAAGACTGAGGGAGGACCTTGTTACTGCTTATAAATACCTGAAGGGTGGGTGTCAAGAGGATGGGACCAGACTCTTTTCAGTGATGCCCAATGACAGGACAAGGGGCAATGGGCACAAATTAGAACACAGGAAGTTCCAGCTGAACATGAGAAAAAACTGCAAGTTTGTGTCTTAATTTCTGGCGTTTTCATATTTGAGTAATAAACTCTGTGCCAAAACCAAGGGCTTGCAGCAGGTTCAAGGACAGCATCAATTCTTTTCTTCTCTGACAAGCCATTAGTTTGCAAGGCCTTACAGAAGGTAGCCTAAAGGTTCTGGGTACCTGCAACTTCGTCACTTAGAAAACGATGACATCTATGTTTAAGGTGAAATGTAAAGTCTCTGTTATCTTTAACTTAAATTTGCAAGCCTGTGTGCCAAAGGGGCTTGGTTTGGTTAGCCGGCTCTCCAGATTCCTTGAATACGCACCTTTGCCAGCAGCCTTCTTACCTTTCTAGCAGACCTGCATGATGCTCTAGTTGAATGGGCCCCTGCCTACCACCAGGTTTGGTGGAGGAGGCAGAGTTCAGTATTTCTGTTGACAATAAATGTTCCAGGGTTGGGCAAGAGTTGCCAAGGAGAGCATAGCAATTTCTCGTCGCTAATCCCAACGGTAGCACTGACTTTGATTAGCTCTCAGAGGAATCTAGTTAAAGACCGTGTCCTCCAAGCTGAACAGAAGAAATCATCAACAGGCGATGCTGTACTTTTGGTGAGAGAAAACTTCAAGGACAGGCCTCTTTTCCCTCTCTCTTATGTCATGCTGTTGTAGATACACAGACAGATGGATATAATAGATTACTATAGATTTCTATTTGATATTATTTTCACGTTTATTTACAAAAAAGATAATAATTAATGCTACAGAAATTTGTAAAGTTCTATGTATAGTAATCTAGAGAAACTTCAAAAACGTACAATAACATACATGCTCTACAAAAAACAAGCGCACACAACAGTGATCTACAATTCCCAACCAAACTATTTCACAGAGGGCTATCGCTCAAAGTACATATATGTTACATTTGAGGGTTTCTTTTGCATTTTTTAAATAAAATAAATTTTAAAAGCCGCATTATATTATACTTTTGTCTCAAACAAATGACTTTCTGGAGAAAACTACATACAAGATGAGGCTGAGGAACTCATTTTTTCCAGCCTTAAGAAGAGAATTCTAAGGAGAGGTTTTACTGCTGTCTATAGCTACCTAAGAGGAGAACATAGAGAAGACAAAGCCAAATTCTTCCCAAAGATGCACAGTGATAACACAAAAGGCAACAAACACAATTTACAATAAGGGACATTCTGACTGAACATAAGGGGGGAAAAAAAATGCCACGAGAGTGGTCATACAGTGGAATGTGTACCCACAGAAGCTGCGGGATCTCCATCCTTGGAGATGCTCAAAATCCAACTGGACAATGCTCTGAGCTACTTGATCTAGCTGGTCCTGCTTTGAGTAGAGGTTGGACCAGATAGCCTGCAGAGATCCATTCCAGCCTAAAATAGTTCTGATTCTATAATTGTGTAAGCAGAAAAAAAGGAACTTGTAGAAAAAAGCTGTTCAAAGAGTCTGATCTTTTGTGATATCTCTTTGTCACTGAAAAAAAATTCGTGTAAAAATACAGCAGTATACTGCTGCCAATATCCTTCTGCATCCAGTATAATAGAAACACACCTTTATTGCATAAATCATACATGACAGAACATTAAGTCTTTAAATAACATAGTGAACACCAGAGATCATGCAGAAAAGTCATCCTTCAGGCTGTTATTAACAGGAATCAAAGCCGCAGTGTGCATCCTCCCACTAATTACATTTGATTAGACATGTCATAAGCATACACAGGCCCTTTGAGCCATGAAAAGGGAAAGGCCCCACTTTGTACATTCCTAAGCAGTTCAAAGAGAAAAATGACACAATTTCACAACTTGAGACTCCCAGCTGATGGCCAACACCCAAGACTGAGATGGAACCTTTGGAGCTAAAAGCCAGTGTGTTACAAAGGAGCTTAAGGGGAGGACTTTATACATATAAGAAAGGAGATAAAAGTGGTTTATAATTATTTGGGCATCAGGTGCAGAAGAGAACATGAAATACATATTTGCCCATAGTTTACAATTTCACTTCTGTTTTATCCAGCTTTCAAGAAACTTTCTCCACGTAAAGTAACTTGGCACTATACAAAAGGCCTGAACGCCGCTGAGTCTGGCTGTGGTCCCACATCGCCATCAGGGAGGTCCATGCTCAGGACCCTACTCCCCTCTTTAGACAGTAACACTAGAGAAGTAACTCCAGCTGTTTTAAATGTCAGCATTGTTAACTATTTCACTGCTGTTCACAACAGATACTGTGGTATTTCCCATATGTCTGCTGGCAGGCCAAAAGTCACAGTTGCCAAAACCGCAAGGTTCAAACCCTCCCAGTGCAGTGGAATTTCTTTAGCATAACACCCGCTTCCCCTAAGATCAAGCAAACCTAAAGTCTGGCACTGTGACCTCATCAGAACAATGTAAAATCAATTTATTCAAATGGAAAATAATACTCAGAGATCATGTATTCTAGCTGTAACACCACATATATTTATGAAACCCTGGTATCATAAAATTCTAAAATGAGACACAATTGTCAGTCTGCCACATCAAAGCGTGGCTGATTTCTAAACCCTTGATGAGGAAACCGGTTTGAGCACAAGGAGTCCAGGTTAAGAGTTGCAGGGCTCTTATTTGCGCTGTCACAAGTGCTGACTGAAATTATATGTGCTGAAAGGGAACTGAAAGATCAAAGAAATAAGTTTTACCCCGAAATCTGAAAGACAGGATTCCAGTCCTGTGCAATGCACAAAGTGGCTGGGAAAATCTCATCTCCAACACAAACAGGCTCCAGCTTAGGAGCACTAAGGAGCAGAAACACATGATGCCAACTTGCCATTACCACAACTGCGGTCAGTGCCACCACTGCAGCAAACAGTGAAAGAACTTGCTAAGTCTATAAACAAAAAGACTTCTAACTCTTCCTATTTCTGATGAGACATTTTTCTGTTTTAGACTTTGAAGATGCTGAAGAATTTGGCTTCCTTAGCAAGTGGGAAGCGCTGTGTAAACAAACTCTTAGGAGTGGAGTTTATCTCATGAAAAAGGGGAAAGCATCTTTACACACTGATTGATTACATTAACTAAATTTAAGTCAGGATTGGTGTGGGTCAGAGAGAAATAACAAAATCCTGTGGGTATGTACGAAGAGGAATGACGTTGAGAAGGGTCTAAAAACTACTTGAAATAAACTAATTAAGAAGAACATCAAGAAAGAATAGTGAATGAGCCTACTGAAGTTCTATCCACCTACAATATAGTATTGGAAACAAACTGGAGAAGCCAGATATCTAAAGAAACTACTATTTAATTGGAGTAACAGAGACTTGGATAACCCATGTGTCTAAAATATGAATGTAAAGAGGTACTGCTCTTTCAAAAGGACTGGCAGTGGGAAAGGCTACTGCATTGTTCATCAAGAACATATACACTTGACGTATTTCCAGGCCATAAGGAAATTCGTATCTTGGGGAAACTTCCACGTAATGATTACAAAGTTAGAGAAGAAAAAAGCAGAAACACTCCCATGGTGGGGATCTATTGCAAACTACCAAGCCACGTAAATTAGGGAGAAAAGAGTTTTTGAAACAACTGGCCGAATCATCCAGAGTACAGGACTAGAATAATATGTATTTTAACTACTCCCACATCTGGGAGTAGTTGAGAAAGAAATACATCAGGACATTTTGTTCAGCAAAAATTCAGAATAAACTNTAGAATGGCTCTTCTAATGTCACTGTAAAGTAAGAGAGTTCATAATCCTGAGCATGCAAAACCACAAAACAGCAAAGCATTTTTCAACAGCAGGCTTAAATAAATTATTAAAATAGTAACATGGGTGCAGTCTAGTTGAAGAAGCACTCAGAAAACAATCGCTGCAATCACAAAGGAGCAGCATATTGAGTAGGGCTCCACAGGGTTGTGTTTCAAGTCCAATGCCATTCAATATTTATATCAATGGCTTTCAACAGTGGAATAGAAGGTATGTTTATGAAATTCACCGATGATGCTGAGCTCTAAGAGACTGCAAGTATCTTGGAAGGCAAGATTAGAATTCAAAATGAAATGGGTAAATTGGAGAAATGAAATGGGATTCAGGTCCAGATTGTAAACAAATTATTTTTACAGTTAATGGAGGACAAGTCAATACAGTCATTGGTGTTTGGGGACCCTAAAGAGACTCTTCAGCTGACCCTCAGTAAGCCATGCCCAGTTGGCCAGGCTCCATTGACTAGATTGGGAATTTAGTGAACCAGCTAACATATGACATACATTTAGGCATCTACACTCAGATGTTTATAACCTGAAGCTGGATCCAATCTACAGGTTGAGGACAGCATACAAGACAATTAGCATCATAGCATCATTAAGGTTGGAAAAGACCTCTAAGATCATCAAGCTCAGCCATCAACCCAACACCACCATGACTCCTAAACCAGGCCCTGGACTGCCATGTCTACATGTTTTTTGAACGCCTCCAGGGATGGTGACTCCACCACCTCTCTGGGGAGCCTGTTCCAATGCCTAACCACTCTTTCGGTAAAGAAATTTTTCCTGATATCCAGTCTAAACCTCCCCTGACGCAACTTGAGGCCATTTCCTCTTGTCCTATCACTTGTTACTTGGGAGAAGAGACCAACACCGAGCTTGCTACAACCTCCTTTCAGGTAGTTGCAGAGAGCAATAAGGTCTCCCCTCAGCCTCCTCTCCTCCAGGCTAAACAACCCCACTTCCCTCAGCCACTCCTCAGAAGGCTTGTGCTCTAGACCCTTCACCAACTTCGTTGCCCTTCTCTGGACATGCTCCAGCGCCTCAATGTCCTTCTTGTACTGAGGGGCCCAAACCTGAACACAGTACTCGAGGTGCAGCCTCACCAGTGCCAACTACAGGGGCACGATCACTTCCCTACTCCTGCTGGCCACACTATTCCTGATGCAAGCCAGGATGCTGTTGGCCTTCTTGGCCACCTGGGCACACTGCCGGCTCATGTTCAGCCGGCTGTCGACCAGCACCCCCAGGTCCTTTTCCGCCGGGCAGCCTTCCAGCCACTCTTCCCCAAGCCTGTAGCGTTGCATGGGGTTGTTGTGACCAAAGTGCAGGACCCGGCGCTTGGCCTTGTTAAACCTCATACAATTGACCTCGGCCCATCGATCCAGCCTGTCCAGACCCCTCTGCAGGGCCTTCCTACCCTCAAGCAGATCAACACTCCCGCCCAACTTGGTGTCATCTACAAACTTGCTGAGGGTGCACTCAATCCCCTCATCCAGATCATTGATGAAGATGTTAAACAAGACTGGCGCCAAAACTGAGCCCTGGGGAACACCACTTGTGACCAGCTGCCAACAGGATTTAACTCCATTCACCACCACTCTCTGGGCTCGGCCACCCAGACAGTTTTTTACCCAGCAAAGAGTACACCTGTCTAAGCCATGAGCCACCCGCTTCTCCAGGACAATGCTGTGGGAGACAGTGTCAAAGGCCTTACTAAAGGCCTTCTAAATGTGTACCTACTAAATGTGGCCTACTGAATTAGTAGGAACACATGCAAGATACTTGGGTGTCTTGCTAATTAACTGTATAATGAACTGTATAAACGCAGGAGGAGGAACCACTTTCTCAGTTGCATTTCTGTAGGTGAGGATCTCGAGCAAAGAATACCTACCTTACTGTTGCATGAATATGAAACACCATAACAGAATTATGGCATTATAGGCAGTGAGACATGTGAATCCTGTCTAAACAGAGCTGTCTTTCTTACATTCAATTTTGGGCATCACACTCCAAGAAAGATGCAGAACAACTGGAGAGAGAGATTTCTAGAACATCTAACCTATGAGGAAACATGGATAGAGTGAAGATTGTTTAATGTATGAAGTAACTCTGTAAAAGTTGTCATATACTAATATGGCTGCTGAAAATAGGAGGAGACATCCATGGAAGACGGAATGATAAGTAATTTGTTCATATTGCAGCAAGGAAGATTTTTACTTTCTAACAATAAGAACAGTGCAACACTGGAATAGAAGGTTTTTAAGAAAAAAACAGAGATCTGCCAGAATATAACTGATCCTGGCTTAAGGGTACGAGGATAGCCTAGGAGATCTCTGAATGTGTTTTCCATGAGTGCTCTCACAGGTCAACAAAAGTCAGTTCCTCATCCCTGGGTCAGATGCACATTCATGCATGCCAATGATGTTCAGTAATTCCCAGGGCCAGTTCACAGAGGAACATCTGTCAGACGATTGATTTTTTCCCTAGTAATTTGTAAGGGTTAGAACTTGTGGCAGATACACAGTGACAGCCACATCTCCATACAGTATGCCCTCTTGGTGTCCCAACACAGACCTCCAGAACCATTAGTAACAGCAAAGGAGATGGGTGGAGCTCCCCTGAGCTCCCTTATGCCTTCTTGCAAAGGTAGAGAAGACATGAGATGAGTACTGGTCAAAACCATACCCACATGGCAGGTCCTTTCTTCTTACTCATGAGTAACTCTGAAGTGAGACCATAACAATTAAACAGTGAGATTCTGGACCAAAAAACCTTGCTGGTGCAGTTCACTTCCTTCACTAAAGCTACAGTGATTGAATAATCCAGCTCCCCTTAAGGCAGACACTGTTATTAATTCAGTGGTAATGGTTACCTCTCAGATGTCTTTTATTAGTGGGATGCACAAGAAAGACTGAAGTATCAAATCTAACTCAAGCATTGCATCAATGTATATTACACTTCAGTTTTCCATGATTTTCACAGTTAAATATCTTGGTCTGCTGTCAGGTGATGCATGTGAGAAGTGAGAAAACTCTTACAGAGTTCTCACAATAACCACACTTTATTGACAAACGAAAGCTGTCAAAAGACAAAGTTTGTCTAAGTGTTTTCATGATTACTTGATGACATGATTACCAAAAAAACCCCCATTGGCAAATGATCTTTTTTTGTGGTATCCACTATATGTACTTCAAATTTTACTGTAGGTGTCCACACTATGCTTGCATGGGCAATAAAGATTTCAGAAATTAATCGAGTCCAATTAGCCAGAGTTCCTATATTTGCCAAATACCTGCCCTGAAGTAAAGCTGTAGAACAAACTCACCTATTTAGTAGTAGAGAATGCAAATATCACCATAAAAATTTTACCTATTCCTAAAGCCAAGGGCAATGCTGGAACAGGAAATAACAGCTTTAATAATGTTTTTAAAAGATGTCATATTTTACAAAGACTGCTTCTGAGGAAACCATCCTAACAAACCTCATCTGGTCCTCATAAACCCTTGTGGATGCACTTTCAAGAACATTTGGAAAAAAAAAAAAATCAGTTAAATTTTCACACAATAAAGACAGATGACCATATGCTGAAAGATCTAGATCAGAGTGCTGAGATAACCAAACTTGTCCTCAACTCAACTGTTTATAAAATGCAGGACCTAATCATTTACTCTCTTTTTTTCTCTACGAGCAAAAACTTTAAGGGGTCTTCAGAATTTACATTTCAGACTGGCAAACAGGGTCTTCTTCATTAACCTGATTTATTTTAAATTATTCACCACACTTCAAACGCTCCAGGATACTCCTGCTAAAGTTAAGTGGCTGAAATTTATACGACTCCATATAAAGACATTGAAATGCCTCATTAACTCTTTTTCCTCCCCAGGAATGTTCTCTCCAACAGCTATATATGTATCTATACATATCTCTCTATCTATATATAGTTGAGACTTTATTTTCAGTTTTCTTAGAATTAATTCAGTTCATTAACTTCTGAACAGCTCACACAAGCCGCTGCAAGCCACATAAGTCCTGCTTAGCCAGTTTGATGAAACTCATGCACTAAGGACACAGCAGGAGGTCACTATATTCAGGTGAATTTCATCCCCTTGTCATAGCAGTAATGTCTGGCTGTGAAAATGTGAAGTAACATTTCAATCTCAATCAACTATCCAGCGTAGTTTCTTCTTCCTTTCCCAGTCCCATGTTTCCAGACAGGAGATATTGGATGATCTCAGATGAAGGTCCTGATAAAAAAGTCCTGAGAACTAAAAGGAGGAGACGGACATCACAAGATAAAGAGAGGAAGAATATCTTTGCAAACAGGCTTACTACCAAGTGGAGAAAGCTTTAAACTAGGTTCATGAGGGGATGGTATCTAAATACAGAAGTAAGTGAGGAAGCAGTGCAGATAAAGGGGAAGTACATGTTGGAGGCAGCCATGAAACAGAGGGTGTTCAGAATTCTCAAACAGCTGTACACCACGGCACAGAGCTTGAGCAATAAACAGGCAGAGCTGGAGGTCTGTGTGTGGTAGCAGAGCTATGGCATGATCAGAATCACAGACCTGGGCTAGCGTGCATGACCAGAGTATGGTCATGGATGCAGGCTGTTTGAGAAGAAAAGGCAGACACAAAAAGAGGGAGCTATGTTTTCTGTAAAATAGTTCCTTGACTGCACAATGCTCCAGTGTATGAAACCATCTCATCAATGTACATCAATGAAAGCCTGGCTGACCTGAAGTAATGTTAGTAATAGTCCTGCTTTGAGCAGGAAATTTGACTACAAACCTCCAGAAGTCCCCTACAGCTAGCATTTCTATGAAGCTATGGGGAAACTCAGTCTGTTGGTTTTGCCAGCAAAATCCATGGATTTTAAGCTTTCTTTTCTTTTTGGTCGGGGTTTTTTTTGGCTCTTTGTTTCCTTATTTTTATATATTTCCCAACTTCTGAATGTAGGATCGAATCATTTTGGCTGTACTGCAGGTCAGTTCAGCCAGTGGAGCAGAGAAAAGGAAAAACAGGACCCTAAGCCACCTGGAGATCCCTCCTTGTCCAACCCTGAGGTTGGTCATTGAGGAAAGGTCTGGCAGAAAAACAAAAATGCCAGCTTTAGCCCACTGATGGTCCCCTCCAGACTGTAAGTTTTCAGCTCTCCTTTCCAACCATATTCAAAGGGCCCTTCCATACCATTCTGCAATACTGACCAGGGTCTGGCCCTTCACAGCATTCACTAATAATTCAAAATCCCTGGTACAAAAAAATGAGACACAAAGCAAATACATACAATAAAATAAATGTCTCTGCATAACCCTTCTGACTCAAAGACTCCAGTTATTCAACTTTCTTCAATTAAAAATTATACTACATTCACCAGTATACTACTAAAGTAGAACTCATCAAAGCAAATAAAAGAATAGCTGCATAAAGAACGTGGAATCTTATATTCTTTATCAAAGACATGGGTGTTTTTCTACTCACTAACTCAAAAAAGTTACCTTATCTTCCACAAATTATTAAGATTTGGCATAAATTCTGTTTTGGGTTTGGGGTTGGTTTTTTCCAGAAGTTTTATGCTTTTATTCTTATTTATTGACAAAAATTATTTTAAAAGCATCATTGGAAACATCACTTAGGATTTTCTCAACATACCAAGCTGCCATTTTACAAATTAGAGTACTGAACAGAATTTACTTCCTTAGTCTATCCATAATCAAGTCTGGGACTACAACAAGTGGCTAATCTTATGCCCCATGTTATTATTCCATGTATTTGTTTTCAGATGTCACTTGGGACCTTTTACACACACACAAAAAAATCTCTTAGATTTAAGTCTCACACAGCAAAAGAAATTCTCTGGGCGACTGAAACAATAATTGGTTTGGTTTTTAACATAAATTCTGCTCCAGACACACTTTTTAATGTACATTGTCAGTTCTTCTGCACTATTCATTTCAACAGCTTTGTCAGTTTATGTAAACTGACACAATCTAAATCCTAGAAATTAGTGAAATCTAAAAAAATAACGTGAATTCTCATGTACTCCTTGTCTTCCTGAATACGGCTGAAATCCCAGAGGAGGCTGTGCTCTCTTACCTATTGTTTGAAGTTTGCATCATAGAAATCATCATTCAAGAGAGGAAAGAACAAGTGCTCATCACCTCTAAAAAAACCTAATATATTTACTTAACTACCAACATGATTTACGCAAAAGTTCTGATCTATGGTTATTTGCAGTACAGGATGATCTGGAGAGAATTCCATTTTTTTGGTTCTTGTGGTTGTGTTCAAGAAGTTAGAGCTTATTCTCATCTAAAATACGGCACCCCAACAAGTTTGTAATCTTCTGATAGAGTCATCATTTTTCCCTAAACCACATGCTACTCCAAATCAGTTTTCAGCAGTCTTTTAAAAGTTGCCCCAATCCAAATGTTTTTGGTGATAAAGTCAGATGGTTTTGAAAATTATCTCCAAATATACTATATCCTAGGGTCTTGCATTGTAGATACATGATAAAATATACATGAAACTTCCATGGATATTTTATCCTGAAAGTGCTTCTTAATCCAACAAATGCCAAATTTCAAGTGGCCTCCTCCTTCTCCATCAGCTTCCTGTGGGGAACTCAAAGCAGCTCTGTCCTTAATCTCCTTCCATCCATGCCTTATCTCTGCACAACATCAGCAAACAGAAATTGCCAGTGGATGATCCATAAATCTACCATTTCTGCTCTTGGCTTGCCTTCTACTGTCCCCATTAAACTCTCTTCCTCCAACGCTAACATCCCCCTTGTAGTCCTTCTCCCTCTTCCTCTCCCATGAGATGTCTTGCTGAAGACCGGAATGAGTAAAATAAAGCAGATAACGTCTCTTCCCCTACCTCAGCTCTCCATATCCTCCTCTAATCACTCTGGACAATATCATTGTCTTGCCTGTTATGCAAACCACAACATGGATGACATTTTCAACTCAAAGAGTCTCTCAAATCCCAACTATGTGTCAGTTCAGTGGATTCATTCTACATAACCTTTCCATGATACAGCTTTTCCTATCCATTCACACCGCTCGTGTTCCTTGCCAAAGCTCTCATCATTACATCATTACAGGCATCCTCTTCTCTATTCTTGACACACACAATCTTGCCTGTTGCAAAGGTTGTTTTCCTTTGCCATTCACTTTAACCACATCGCTCCTCTTTGCCTTTGGCACATCCAATATAATTTGTTCTCACTTTTAAGGCTCTTTACTGCTCATCTCACACCTGATGTATTTTCTCACTTTTTATGGTGATGTCAGCTCTTCCACTAATGCCAGCTTCCACTGTCTCCTAGGTAAACATTTCCAAGCAGAGTCCACTAAAATACGCTTTGTCGAGATGCCTCCAAAATACCTTTTTTTTCAATGTGCTGAAAACTGTTGCTTATCATGCTGGTCAATACTGTCTCATCATTCCCTTGTACTCCTCCAATCTGTCCATAGCCATCTGTTACCTCTTACCTCATACTCCTTTGATTGCTTTCCTAAACAGCTTACATACATCTGTTTTGTGTCCACACAAGGAGAGGGCCCTCAGTCACAATTCAGGCTCCTAGATACGAAGGCCAGTAAATACTATTGGTAGTCTATAAGATTTTATACACAGGAATAAGGAAATGAGGATTACTATGTTTGAGACACTGAGAAGCAACCGGATGATAATGGTGTCAAAAGGCAAGACTGTTTTTGTTGATGCCCTTCCCAAAGTCAACCAAATAGTTTTCTTGGTGACATGAAAAGAAACACATCCCTGAAATTCAGACCAGAGCAAGGAAGGTACATAATAGCTATACTATACGTGCAAAGTATTATAAAATACACATACTGTACACATATAGTCAAATATATACATGTATTTTTGTGGCTACATATACATACACAGTCTCAGAAAAACAAAACCTAATTTATTTAAAGAATACTCTTGCTTTACATTTCAGCATATAACTTTTTAAAATGGCAACACATTTTCAAATCTCAGAAAGTGCAAAAACATCTCTACATTTAGTATCATTTCAGATAAACTCAGTTCCAGCTCAAGGATAGACCAGCAGTGATCCACCACTTATGAACCAGCAGAAATTGTAAGGAGGTGAAAGAAATTTATACCACAATTTCATACATGACTAATTTTAAAACATTCTTAACCAGATTAAGTCTCATTAATTGCCAACTTGGCAGGTCTTTCTTAAGGCAAGTAGTTTAATGACTAGTCAAGGACCTTGCAAGAATTACCAGACCTGATTTTTATCTGCTTGCAAGTGACAAGCAGACAATATGATCTTTTAACTTCACCTTACTATCTCAGTTTTAACAATCCTGTCTTACACCTGTGTATATATGCAGGTCTTCTTCCCTCACTGTCAGGCTGCACTGAACGTGTCACAGTCTGAGCCCAGGTCACTAAGCAAGAACGGCATATGCTACCAACATAAATTACATTTAAGTGCCCAAGAGCATGCATGCATAGTAAAAGACAGCATGCACTTAATTGGCTGTGTAAGACACTTTGAGTTTAACTCTTTGCTTCATGAAGTAAATTCTCCCTCTACAAGGTACTCAAAAGCCTTCCCATCTCCCCTTGTTAGTTCCTTCTAAACCACTGTTCTATATATAAGAGAAGGGGGAAGAAGGTGGCAAAATGGCAAGTGTCTACGGGAGATGCAAAGTCTGGAACAATAATGGCAATTAAAAGAGTGAGAATAGGAACAAAATGCTGGCAGGTTTGTGTTCTCCCTGGAGAACATCCAGCACAGAGCAAGAGTATTTGAAATACTCAGCTAAATCCTGCACTAAAAGCCTTTAATGTTGTAGAGGTTACAGGTCACTTTCTGCCATGGTGTGCACTGCATGCCCACACCTAACACATGTATGCCCAAATGAACTGTTATGAAATATTCAAAACACTGCTCCAAAAATACATAATCACCACATATAAGTGCCTCTGGTCAGACACATACATCTTCAGCATTTACAGACCTACTCAAACATGCAGGTAGTTGTTTCACTTCCCTATGTTTTATTGGAATCCCAAGAGAATGCCAGAAGGCAAACGGCTTTCAGGCATAAAGTGTTTCTTTTTGTTAAATCATTGCCATTGTGTTAAGCACTGTTTTTTGGTATAAAGTACATCAGCCACATTTATAAACAGAAAACAGAGATCAACTATATGTATTCTCAAAATTGGCTGATGATATCAAAGTAGCAAGGTACAGGCACAAGAAGAAGAATACTGAAGTTCAATTTATTTTGAATTAAATTACTTTGCCAATCTCCAAAACTCATTTAGCAAAGTGCTCTGCTCCTCCAAGTATATATCTAGATATGAAGTGGTTAAACATATTGGAAAGCATGACATTTAAGATTATTGTCTGGTAAAAAGATGACCTTTATGGAACAGTTACACAACAGAAGGTAGAGTTACTGAACAGAAAAAACATATTTTTTACCATACAATAGCAGTGTAATTAATAACACACATTACCAGCATTTACAAAAGAAAAGCAAATAGTTGAATTTGTACCATTCATTTTAACATGCTGTTTTCTTCAAAGAAGAATCAAAACTGGAGACAAACTGCATTTAACAGCAAACATGTCTGCTATTGAAAATGGCAGGGAAATACAGCATGTCAAGACATTTTTTTTTTTTTTAAAAAGTCCCCGAGTCAGAGAAAAATCTACATGCAAGTATTAATAGTTCAAGACAAATCCACAACAGCATGCAACTAGGCAAATGAAAGGTAATGACAAATACTACATCTGACATTCTGTCCTCAATTAACCCTATTATGCCTAAGGACTATAGCATGCATAATATATAAGATCACACACATAAGATCACACATTTTCTTGGACACTAATGTAATCACCACCAACAAAATGAGCTGAATAGTTAATTATAACACATAATTTTCAACTTTAACTCCTGCTTTGCTTTTCTGAGTTTAGCCAAAGCTGCGATGTTGGTTATAACTAGTTTTTCTGGCTACATTTTCTTGGAGAACAGAATAAAAGAAAACAAGATAAAAACAACACTGTACACATGGAAAAAAAAAGTGTTCTGTTGGAATCAACTGTGGGTTTGTGGACTTTCAATTAATATTGAGTACATTCACAATAGATACATGTACAGAAAAGAGAAGGAGATGCAAAGATGGATGTTTGGAGGAGGTTGGAGGTTTCCGGAAGACATGCAAATCTACTCAGTAGATATCTGGGACCAAACGATTTGGTTTTGGAACCCTCATGACTCCTTATTCTCCACTTTAAGCACAGAACTGTTTCTGTACAGAGTACCATTTGCTATAAAAAGGGACAGAAAGCCTATCAATGAGGACTGAGGAAATCACCATCTTAAGCAGGAAGAAATGTTTGTGGCAGGGACTGGAACTGCCTGTGCCCACACTCCTGCCAGCTGAACTACAGAAGCATCAGGTTGCTCTATTCAAGGTCTTCGATAAACCCACATCTCCGAGGCATCATGAAAATAGTCAGCTGCTGGCTGTAAAACTTTCTAAAGTGCAACTTCATGTGAAGTTCATTCAGGCCAAAAGATTGTGTGTTTAAAAAATGGCCTAAAATCTCTAATAGAAACTTTTCATATACACTTGAGGTAGTTTGCAACCTGAGGTACATCAGTGAGAGTGTCTAGAACCAGCAATACGCCTACATGTTTGCTGAACTGAGCGCGAAGTCATACCAAGCCCATAAATAAAAGAAGAAACATGACCTTATTAATCCTTTGAACTTCTCACAAAAGCAGGTTTGAGCTTTGGTCTTCCCAGAAAACCAAGTACAAAAAAAAAATATCCTAATACACTGTTTATATAGATACATTTCCTCCTGACACGTCATTACAAAGACCCTAGCAAGGGCATGAGGTATCTTTTGTAAGGTAATATGTAGACAAGCCCCAAGAATCTCAGATTCAGGAGGCCAGAAGTGAGAATCTGGGGGGGTTCCTCGCCTTGTCTACAGGCCAGGTCTGCTGGGCTTGCTCTCCCCTCATCCCCCCTTCTCATGCTCTAGCTGTGGAGAAGAAATATTTATAAATAACTGGATCCACACATCTGGCTTTCACCAGCTTCCCACTGAACCCACAGCTATGAACCACATTGGTCAAAGTAGATAATTCCCCAGATTCTTTCCTAACATTTCATGGACGGTTTTTTTTTTCTCTTTGTGCATCACAGCAGCATATTCAAACTTACCCCAGCTAAGTGGAGGAAATACTATGTTCACCTCCCCTGGCAGTCACTAATGCATTACATTTGCAATCAGTCACGTAGCAGTGGCAGAAGCCGCAAGGTTTCTTAGCTCCTATAGACAAAGGAGCATGAGAAGAGGGCAAGATGAACTTTCCCTGGCACAGCCTCTTTCAGGAAACTACTGCTTCCAGGTTGAGGAAACCTAAGCTGAGTGTTGAGAAACAACACAGTTTGCATTTCACTTCTCCCTCAGCAGCTGTATATTGAGGCCAAAATGAATTTGGAAGGCTGGGAGGTAAATGATGGAGATGAGACACACACTGCAGAATAACTGCTTCTAGATATCTGTGCAGATCTTACCTCAAAACTGTGGTGGGAGGGAGGAAATTCTCTTTCAATATGGAGAAATGTATTCCTCTAAAAGGTTTTTACTCCCCCTCTGGCAGTCACGCCTGGTCAGTAGCTACCCAGCCTGGTGCTGGAATGGTTCTCCGAAAGAGATCATTTGCAGTAAAGAAAATGTCACTGCCACCAGTCTCAAAATTGGCAAAAATTTTAAGTTCCTACAGAACTGGTGGGGAGAGGACAGGGAGAGAAGTTTCTGATTCTCCTGAGATCACTGATGTGCCATAAGATGGTTTTTGTGACCAACATTGTGAATTACTGTTCATAAACATAAGTTGTTTCTCGACAGCATGCTTACCACACCAGGTTCTCTCATATTTACACAGGCTGGACACATCCATGAGTGATAGGATTTTTTTTTTTCCCCCAAAAAAAATCCTCACAACTGTGATCCTTTTATCAGGACAGCTATACACACAACACCTCACTTTTAGAATACTTAATTTATCCTTCCAAATTTTAGTGGAACCATTGGCTAGACTTTTGGATACAAGAAAAAAAAAACAATATTCTGGATTCTACTTGATATTCACATGCTCACTGGGCAGCCACAGAATTACATATAAGCATGTCTGCAAAGCTGAGAAGGAAATGGTGCAGCCTTGTAAAATTAGCAGCTGCTGACCCATAATTAATTTGCAATAGCAGTATTTTTCAACCTCAGTAATGAAGTAGGACATAGAAATACGAGACACTGCGCTAAAAAAAGTTAAATACAGCAAAGGCAGCTTCCTAAGCAAATTATCAGGGCACTGTTATGGATGCCCTGTCTAGAAACTTTGCAACAGACTGAAAGAACGGAAATGAAAACTTGTGTTATGAAGCTTGGTAGATTTTCATTACTTTCTGTGTACATCCTTTCAGCAGTAACTTACTAAAAGGGCATTTTATTATAAGTTGATGGGTCATTTTGTAAAACTGTGGCACTTTAGTCAAAAATAACTCACTGAAGAAACAGCATGAGTAATAGAGCCACTTACTGCACAAATGAATAGATGCAGATTTTCCTGTAGTAACTAACCACATCACAGAATAGTTCAAACTTTATTCCACGTATATACAGTATCACATTTTAAAACGTTGCTCATGTTTGTGCTGGTTGATCACAAGTACCTGTAAGTGTAGGATTTTTGATTGACTTTTCTTTAGGGTGGTGAACAGTACTGTCAGGAGCCATCATTATTAACTGCAGAAGTTTAAGTCTTTGAATTTACAATCATTACTAGCTCTGGGCATCAAACGTTGAAAGTATTGCATGTCTGCTGAAAACCTTGAACACTGATTGACTTCTTATAAAAATGGCCATGTGAAGACTACAAAACATGGCTATACTAGTGCCAGATTGCACTCACGTACTCACCACTGTCCTTCTCTGCCCTTTTGCCTCTTCATGGAAGGATTTCTTTCCCTTCTGTCTTGGGTCTGGCTGGGCTGGAGTTAACTCTCCCCATAGCAGCCCTCATAGTGCTGTGCTTTGCACTTGTGGCTAGGAGGGTGTTGGCAACACATCCATGTGTTGGCTACTGCTGAGCGGTGCCCGCATAGCATCAAGGCTCTCTCTCCAACACCCTCCAAAGGCTGGCAGGCTGGGGGTGGGCAAGAGGTTGGGAGGGGACACAGCCAGGACAGCTGACCCCAAATGACCAAAAGGATATCGTATCATATGATGTCATGCTCGGCAATAAAAGTTAAGAGAAAGGAGGAGGAACAGGGGCATTCATTATTAAGGTGTTTGTCTTCTGAAGTAGCTGCTATGTGTACCAGGGTTCTGCTTCCCCCAAAGTGGCTGGACGTCGCCTGCTGATGGAAAGCAGAGAATACACCTTTTTGCTTTGCTTCTGCGTGCAGCCTTTGACTTTCTTCATTAGACTGCCTTTATCTCAACCCACGATTTTTTCATCTTATTTTTTTCCCTTGTCCTGCTGAGGGGGGGCAGTGAGAGAGCAGATGGGTGGGCACCTGGGTGCCAGCCAAGGTCAACCCACCACAACTTTCCTTTTCTCTGTCTTTGCAGAGGAGATTACAGGCCAGCAAGGCTCCTCCTGTAATGCCACCAAGAGGCCACTAAACATTTAATCATTGGAGCTTCTCCTCTTGTCCCAGAGATATGTCACACATTTTACAGTTGATACTGTTCTCTCCCCTGTGTGCTCTGGATGTTAAGTGTAAAGGCTGAGGAAAAGGGCAAACAGCTGCTATACTGATACCAGTGGCAGCATTGATAAAGCACTGCTTTTCTAAACAGTGCTGGAAGACTCATTACTTTGTTCTCCATGTTGCATACACTTGGAGATCCTAAGGCATGGCCTACTTTACCTTTGCATACAGTCCATTTTAATCCTAGGATGTTAGTGACAGACAGGTACACTGATATCTCGTGTACTTTTATGACAGTCCTCTGGCAGCACGTTACCAAGAAACAAGGAACTTGTTCAAAGAATTTACCAAACAGACCAATATGTATCTATTGATTTACTTCCGTAGAGATTATAGAAGTATTGATGGCTGAATACAGGTTGCTTGGAGAAAGCTTCTGTGCCTTGCAACATTCATGCTGGATTTACGCCAGGAGTATAATTATTAATAATATACTGCTTATTAATAATACGCCTTATTATCTCAATGTATTAAAAAAAATCTAATACTGGAAAATGTCCCCCACAATCAGGTGATGAAATTTGCTCTGCTTGATGACTCAAAATTATGTTTAACAATTTTTAACATAATCACTCGCCTTTCACAGAAAAAATAGGCAACTGTGGTACCATAGTCTAACCTTGTGAAATAGGAGGGATGGGTTTCTCAGCAGGGAGAGGGTTAGGATGCAAAATGAGATTAAAAGAGGAAGTTGCAATGGTTGTTTCATGGAGAGTATCTGAAATTTGCAAGGAAACAATTGTCACTGTGCTGAAATTGCCTGGCACAGANGGGGGGGGGGAACCCACAACCAAAAAAACCCAAACCCTTGTCATTTCTTTCTCTGCAAAAAGGCAGTTTTTGAAACAAAATTTTGTTAGTTCTCTCCATACAGTCCTACTGCATTATCATGTATAAGGGCTTTACTTGCTGTGGTGCCTTTTACAGCCCTGCTGTTTTGCGTACCTGTTGGGTATCAGGATCTCTCTGTTACCCAAAGCAGAGCCAGAGGAACTCTTGGCTTTTCCATGACACAAGGACCTCATCTTCTGTTTGATGGTGCTTAGGGACCATTCCATCTTCAGTGCTTTCATAGTGTGAACAACATACTGATCTTTACTAGTGCCTCCTTAGTAAAAGATCCTGGCAGCTCCCCAAACAAGGTAAGTTCTTGGGGTTTTAGCAGGAACTACAAAGCTTCTGCTCTGCTCAATGTGGCTATTACAATGCTAACATAAGTATGCAATACCAGATGCATCATTTTCACTCCTCCAATGAAAGAAACTTGTTGCAAGAAATAGATCTTCCCCTGCATGAACATGGAATTCCTAAGTGGAAGTACTGTAGAAAAGAAAAATCCTTGGTAAACTGTTTTTCAATTGTAAGAAGTCAGTCAAAACAACAAAAGCACAACAAAAATGCCCCAAATTCCATGACAATATGTAGAAAACGTTGCTTTTGCAGACATTACTTAGGGCTCTTTGTATAAATTCCTGGGCAACGCACATCAGTTTGCTTTATTTTGTTATTTTCTTTCTCTTCCCTCTTCATCATGGTCTTTCCCCCCCCCCACCTCACATTTGGATATTTTTATTCCCTGAGCTCTATTAAATGTTCACCTTGATTTTCAGTGTTCCTATTTTGTTTCTTCTCCTTTCTCCCTGAACAACCCAACTCTTCTTTATTTTTTAATGTCTTTGCTTCCCAAAATACCCAGAGCCCCTACTAAAACGAGCTCCAACCTATTTGTAAAATGGAAGCAACATCACTAGCAATTCTCTGTTGAAATCAATAAAGCTTCCCTAGGGACAAAAGGAGATGGGGGTGGGGAATCACCTTTTCAGAAGAAAATTTTCAGTAATTAGTAAGAAAGTTTAATGGGCAATATTATAATTTAATAGTTACACCAGATAGCTATTAAAATATAGTATCATATAGTAAAACCTCTTATTAGCTAGTGCGATTTACTAAGCAAAAAAAGCTGATCGCTACAGATGAACCATCAAATTTAAGCAGCAAGATTTTGTTGTTCTGCTGCTGTCAGCTGTGGATAGAAGGGACATCAGCTGTAAAATGGGCCACACGCAGCATCTTTCAAACTGTCAGTGTCATGCCGCCAGAAGACCTTGCTTCCCTGTAACATTTTTCCTATTAGTTTGGTTAAAAGAAAATACACCCCTACTTTAGTAAGCCACACTCTGGAAATAATGAATTTCAGAGACAAGTGAGGGTCTGTGCACTTACTGCTTAGAAACTCCTATTCATTCCTCTAACTTTAAAAACAGACTCATCAAGTTTAGCAGAATTGCCTTTGTGCTTAAAATAACTGTACATGTGTTTATAGATCTAAACTGTGTAGTGCTTGCAGGATAATCAAAATTGATGCACAGCAAATATTTTCTACACTTATTTAACGTTCTGACTTCCCAGGAACAGTGCTAAGTGAAATGACAAAGCCCAAACTGCAACAAGAACAAATTGACCACTATGAAGTGACACAAATTATTAAAATAAAACAGTTCAATTAAGGGCATACGAAAGAGTGAACACATAAAAATAAATGAGGAAGGAATTGCCCTGGAAACAAAGTTATTTCAACTACAGTTTATTTTGATCCCTTTATGCTGCATATACATTGTAAATTTAAAAAAAAAAAAAAACCTTGCAAAATGCCAGCTAAAGAAAGTTATACCAAAGGATTTTTCCATCCCCACTAAGTGACCAAAACCCCATGTTTATAACACAGCAACATTCTGTTAATTTAGAATAAAAACTTCATTAAAATAATAATGATAATATTCTAATTGCAGGTCATTTAAGAATATTTTGAAATATAAAGTAAAATGAGTATCAAATAGTCTTCTACTAAAACAATAAGTACCTTTATAAGTATATTCTGTACACAAACCTGAAAGCCCACTTCAAGGTCCATTTCCTATTTATTTTCTAGTATTCAGAACTGTTCATTCTGGGCTGAACCCAAGATGGCAAGAGCTGTCAATGGGCATATTTTAACTAAGTTTGCGGCACTTTAAATGAGATTCTGTGCCTCTTAGTGCATGTTCAAAGTCATATCTCTGTGCTTGGACACCTCACTTGTGAATAGTGGCCAGAAATATCTTTCCTTCATTACTACCTGGCAAAATTTCACCCGCTCCACCCAAATGCAGACCTGACCACAGTGATCCATCCCACTGACACTTCCATAATGTTTCCGATTTATGGCTGGCAATGGAAGCTACAGCTTGTAAAACATGCAGCTGTATGTCTCCATATTGGAGCTAGTGGATATGCAGTGAGTAAAAACATATGTATTATATATAATTTTTTT
>WAAD01032511.1:40031-42055 GCA_013389945.1 Fregata magnificens | reverse complement strand
CAGCAGCAACTACAAATTCAGAAAGAGTGGTTTCTGTCACCATCTGCTTGTCCTTCCTCCCACAGCATCTTACTGCCACTTGCTTCTGCTCACATTGAGTTCCATAAACATACATTTTGTACACATTAATATAACATTTATCAATATTGTACATATTTCAGCCAAATAAAATTTTAATAGCAGAAAATAAACATTCTTGCTGGAAAGCTTCATAAGAACTNAAAAAAAAAAAAAGCAGCAGTATTTTAATTTGAATAAAAGAAAATGTGACTGAAATTAAAACCAAGAGGCACCATCATAGAGCAGACCCACAAGAGCTCCTCTGAAAAGCAATCACTTCCTACCAAAAGACATCTATAAAAACAAATTTTATAGTGAAATGAAGTATTGTGACTATATTTAACAAAAATATTTCTAAGGAGTGTTAGGGAAGGTCACAGAAGCACACTAACAATTAAGATGGTCTTCTGTCCAAATGGAACAGCTTTAGATGTCAACTGTGCAAGCTGAAACGGCTCTGCCAAACGCTCAGCGCTGCCACAAGCCTTCCTGAACTCCAGGTAATATTTCATCGTACACTTAGGAATTTTTTTCCCTTACAAGTTAACCAAATCTCACTTTCCATTCAGATAATAGTCTTCTACATACATCCAGCCTTCATATAGACAGCGATTTTACAGATCACAAAACATAGCCCCTCCCAACGCGCACTAGGCAATAACATTCAATGGAAAACCAACAGGATATGTTGGATATTTTAAGACAATCAGAATACTGCCAGGATAAAGCATTTGGGAGAGCCACAACTCTTTAACCCTATTTCCTATCAACCACCAAGTGTATCCTTAGAAATTTATTAAATGGTTGAAAAAGAAAGCTTTTCTGCGAT
This sequence comes from Fregata magnificens, assembly GCA_013389945.1. Taxonomy (NCBI): domain Eukaryota; kingdom Metazoa; phylum Chordata; class Aves; order Suliformes; family Fregatidae; genus Fregata; species Fregata magnificens. The sequence continues at coordinate 41,166 of WAAD01032511.1, read as the reverse complement.
AGAAACTATCACCCATATATGGACAGCAGCTTCTTCATTTGTTGAAAAAAAAAAATCTTTTGTCAAATGTGAGAATACAGCTATAAACACTGACTTCTGAAATACTATTAAGAGTATACATGCTATAATGCCTCTGTATTCTTAATGCAAACACCGTTATAAAAATTTCATAGTTAACAGTGAAAGGCTGGACTTTATCACTTTCGTCAAGTACCCAGGCATTCCACATCCACCTTAATTGACATGCATTTAAAGTCACATTTGACCTTTTTGGTTTCTCATGCACTGAAAATGAAGGAAGAATTAGCCTAACGTTTTAAGACTGTTGATCAAAGTTCTTAGAATATATTTCAGCTTTTGAACTAGTATTATCTGGCAGTTTTCCCAGAAGGAGGAACCAAGTCTCTTTTCTTATGACTGCCAGGACTAGCCCTGCCTCATGGTGCTACAGAGCACAGGAAACCATGGAAATGGAACAGCAAGTCAAGATATGACAGAGAAATTTACAGACCGTGCATTAGCACAACAAAATTATTAAAATCTAGAAACACTAGAAAAGAATCTATGAAATTTGACATGTTATTTTGCAATATATAAAGGTAACAAAAAAAACCCTTCAGAACTGATAGCAGTACTCCTTCAAGTAATATGCTAACCGTGTATTAAGAGATCAGAACTGAAATGACAATTTTAGTTTCAGTTTCAAAGCTAAACACATTGTCAGGGAATTTTCAAAGTAAACCCAGTACAGAATTTTTAGAGGGGAACAGTCTTATAACAAACATCTGTGAGCAGCTCCAAACAAAAAAAGGGAATGGAAATAATAGTGGACAGAGGCTTAGCTCAAGCTGACTTATGCATGTGCAACAATAAAAAAAGCAAGAATTTTTCATTTAAAAACTGCCACTTCTGGTTTAAATACTTTAAAAATTGCTAACTGCAAAGACAAAAATATCTGAACAATCAGCCCATTTCTTATGCTAAAATTTACAAGGGCTTAATGTTTCTTGGCCGCAGGAACTTAATCAGTTTGCTGCTCTTCCATCTTCTGTGACAGAACTACTGTTTCACTACTGGTTAAGCTTTGAATCTTGGAAATATTCAGAGTCCTCAAGAACATATTTTAACCAATGCA
>WAAD01032511.1:17531-35031 GCA_013389945.1 Fregata magnificens | reverse complement strand
CAGACTGAAATACAGGAGGTCTTGTCTGAACATCAGGAAACACATTTTTACAGTGGGGGTGAATGAGTACTGGCACAGGTTGCCCAGGGAGGTTGTGGAGTCTCCCTCCTTGGAGATATTCAAAAGCAGTCTGGCCATGGTCCTAGACAGCCTGCTCTAGGTGACCCTGCTTGGGCAGGAGGGCTGGTGACCTCCAGAGTTTCCTTCCAACCCCAACCATCTGTGATTTTGTGAAATGGTGTTTTCAAACTAATTGGGACTAAGCCATTATACTGTTTGGCTAAATATTCTCATGCTCCTCATCAACAATTTTCAGTGATTAGGGTAATTTAATTTGCTATGAATGGGAACATATATTTACACAATATAATGAACAAGAGAATCAGAAGAGATTCACAGGTTTATCAAAACAAGACACACAATTCTTCATAAATCATTACCTCACGTCTTGCTCATAACCTGCTGTATTTTCAATTCCAGTTCTTGCTTCTCCTAAATGTATTAGCAATTAGTACAGTAACCTCTTTTGATTACTAGTTTTCACCATAAGCATGCTCCATTAGCAGAGAAATCCATAAGAATTAAAGTATTACCTGGCTCACAGGAAAAACAATCTGGATTAGCAAGATGAGAACGTCACTGAATTACTATTTTAGTATTACTCTGGCAATATGACTATGAGAGTATGCTCCTCTTCACTCTTTATCCCTTGAAATGCAAAACAGTCAATATTCTGATGCAGGTCCAGCTCAGAGCTACAAACCCAAAACCTTTCATCTCAAGAAAAAAATCAAATCACAAAAGTCATGCTTAGTGCAGTTTACACAGTAACTGATTTAAAAAAAAAAAATAACGAGACACAGATTATGAAAATGCTTGACAGTTAACCAAGGCTGAGAATAAACATTAGTTTCTTCTTTCATGGAAAGTATCTAGTTGATTACAGCGGTATTGCTTTTAGGTCTGTCCTTAGTTTACCACACAGGAAATTGGATACCTGTAGATGAGCCATATTACTTGGAACAGTAAAACTAGAAGCATATTTTACTAGTATGAATTCATAAACTGAATTTGTAGGTTAGAGTAACATTCCTAAAATTGAACCAGTCCTCAGAAAGTTGATTCTGTGAATCAGAAACAGGTATTCAAATACTCAGAAGATAGATGAGGAAATATGAAACCTGTTTGTAGTCAGCAAACAGAAAACATAGGAAGGTTTCCCAGAAATACAGAAACCTTAATCAGCTCTGTTCTATTTTCTCTTTAGTCAGGAAAGAAAAAAAACTGTAATAATAATAGGGACCCTTTATGATATTCATAATATGAATTTTAAGTACTTTGTTTTGAAATTACAAATTTATTTTGTTAAAATATCTGTATGCATAGCTATAAATTCTTCTTAAATTTCTAACTGTTTTGCATTGGTAAAAACGTACTAGTATAAATCGTATTAAATCCAGATTTTTTGTTATCACAATGCTGTAATAAAAACACTGGAGCTACGGAAAGCTGGTTATTGTAAATTTACTAAATTTCACAAGCTATAATTCACCTCAGTTTTTGTAAAATAAAGGGCACAAATTGCCCTATCAGCTATGCTGTTAACAAGAAAATTACAAAATTTAGGTTTCAGCTTTGTAAAGATCTGTCCAGTTTTTACTCTGGAATGGTCGCCACAGTAAATATTTTTAGGATATTCCTCTACAGGCTCTTGCACTCCCTTCAAAGAATTACCTCCTAAAAATGTCAAAAAGCAATATCCCAATATTATCTCTTATCAGATAATCTTTATCCTTTGTTTCATACCATCAACACATATCCAAAGATTAAATTTCTTATGCGTCTTCCTTCTAACTGAACTACAGCTACTGGGAATTTGTCTTGCTTGGTTTCAACGGGTAATGGCACTAATTCATACAGTATCACCGTCAGGAGGTATGAGAAAGTTGAAGGTAACAGTCTGAAATAAATATGGTAATTCTGATACAATCTCAAAACATACAGTGTTTAACAGCTCACCATTTCTCAGAAAAGCAACTGGCTTCATCTTTGCTTCCTACTCCAACTCTGAACCCTCAAAGTTGGTGAAGCAGCAGGAGGCAAAAATGAAAAGTAATTATTTTCCATGAAATATAGGACTGATATTCAATTAATTTTAAGAACACAAGAATACATTCTATCTGTTTACAGCTTCTTTGTCCCCACAGGAAATAATGTTTTCTAATTTCCCTCTTTTTCTATTTAAGAAGTGACTGCATCCGCTCTTGAGTAACTGTTTAAAAAAAAAAGTACCTGTGGCTGAAATGGTGGAGCAGTAGGCCCCTGCATGCCTTGTGACTGTTCATCCATTCTATCACGTAAAAGCGTCCCTTATGTCCTGAAAAGAGAAATACAGTCATTACACTAATTCAATCTATGTTTATGATCAATGAACATCAGCAGAAGAACTAAAGAATTAGTTCTTATTTGCGTGTGTGTTTACTAACATTTAACTATTCCAGCCCTGCACTGTTTTGGGAAGGAAGTTTTCCTATGTCTAGCTGTTCTATAAAATGAAATAAATCACTATACACATCTGAACATATTATCAGAAGATGTGCATTAAACTACTTGAGCCAGACAAACGGCTCTGACAGAAATGGCATCACCCCATTATTCTTCAGAGGCACCAACCACTTGTTTAACTACATAGATGTCTGCTGGCCAGTACCTTAGACCTACGGGCAGCATGGGAAATAGCAGATCAGCAGAAGAGTTATAACTGCTGCATGCATACTGTTTATGTTGCATTAATTTACCTGTAGATTTTAGGCAGTATGCAAGAATAATTCCATGTAAACAGAAAAAAAGCTAAACATGTACGCTCATTACATTCTAACAAGCTAGCTAAGAGGGCTTTGAGATACCATATCAGGAGCACAGCCTCTATTCCCAACTATGAACCTCTCATATCCCATCAATAAAATGGGAGGAAAGATGCCTGCCAAGTTCCCAAGATAGAGACACAAGGCTTTGACCAATAATAAGGGTTGCAAAACGTGCAGAATCATTATCAGGAAGATCAGGAGAGACAAAAGTGCAAATGGTCAAGAGGCTTTTTTCTCAGCTAAGTAAATTCTTTCTTAGGCTACACAACATTTTGTTGAGGTGGAGCAGGTGCAGCACCCAGTTTTATCAGTGCCTATGAGGGCCATCTCTGTTCAGATGAAGACAACAGAAAGTTCACTGGCAGCTTCGAATGCAAACAATGAAATAAACTTCTATACAAATAAGAGGCAAGCCCTGAACAACTCTTTTATAACATAAACACGAAGTGTCTCTATTACCTGGTCAAACCTGCCAAGGCCTTCAGAGGAACAAGAGTCATGTGTCTGACTGGAAAACTATTCTTGCTTTTCAATTTTTTAATTTATTTTCTTATTTCCTGCTCCAAATCCCAAAAGTTCTAGAGATGGTTTGACATAAAACACTTTTCTGATACCTCTTAAACATTAGGAAGTTTCCTATGATAAATTTATTCTGATAAATCTATATACTGCAAACGTCCTTCTGCACACAGAGCTACTTATATTTCACAAATCTTTCTTTAGAATGTGTGTAAAAATTTCTCAAACAGCATTTAAGTTCAGCATGAAATCATACAATCTACTATCTCTGTTAAAACACACACAAAATAAGTCTTCCCAGTAATTCCTTTAAAGAATATTAAAAATGTTAGAAATAACTCTCAACAGAAAGCAGCAAACTTTAGAAATGTTTTTCAAAGCCCACTGCAAAATATTTAAGAAACTAACAAATAGCTTGTGTTCACAGCACTGTTGTCATTCTTACAGCATCATTGTGATAACATTACTAATAGAGAAAATAATCACAAAGCAGCTTTGCAAAGTTTTTCGATATACTGCCCTAGTGTACTAAACAGTGGATTGGACACACAAAACAAATTATTAGCAATCTGCTTTCAGTCCCCATTTAAAAGCAGTCACCCCATGCCATTCCAGTACGATTAGCTACTCATAACTGCAAACCACAACCATCCTCCAGAGTGACTAAAGGTCCCAACGGCTTTGCCTTCCTATCCTTAGTACCCCTGTATAAAGCATACAGTTTGGGACTTTCTGTTGTTTTGCCTGAATATTAGCTATAATTAATCCAAAGATAAGAGAGATCCGAAAAAGCTATTTAGCAGGTCAAGAGAGGAAAAAAAAAAAAAAAAAATTCTCAAACTGAGGTGAGAGGCAGAGAAGAGGAGGTAGGAATTGCAAAGATTTCGAAGACTGTCAGAATGACCGTGGTGAGAAAGGGGGAAAACAGCTGGCAGATACATGCTGCACACCACTCGCTAGGCAATCTTTTAGCCATCCCTAGGACACCAATATTGACGTTTCTACAACATCTCCCATACAACCTCCCTACCAAGGCAAGAAATCATACCGCAACAGCGCTGAAAAATTAAACTGTTGTCACAAAACTGCACCTAAATTCTCCAGTTAGATTCAGAGGTTTACGCAGTTGCGACAAATTCTGGGGGAAGAATGCATGGCAATCTTAAGGAATCTTCTGCTAATTTCTTGCTGTAGATGATCTTTCTATCACTGCCAAGAATTCTTTTCTGAAGTGCTATTTTGAAGAGCCTTTTTAAGAATTTTAATCTTTTCAATAGTGTCAATATTTCTACTGAAAGTTTTGCAGTGTGTTTTACTAATATGTTTACATACTGAAGACTGTTGACCATGTAATGCACCAACAGATAATTCCTATGGGTCACAAACACTTGTTTCAAAATCCAGCGGAAAAGAAGTAAATACAAAACTCGTTATCCTCTATTGCAGGTATTTGACCAAGATTAATGAAATCTAAGCTGAAATGTTTAGATGATGTATGTTGATTCAGGAACTATACAACCCACTCATCTGACTGGTCAGAGGCACTGACTGGAAGTGTTTGAGAATTTGTGTGGGGGATTTTTTTTTTGTTTTGGTTTTGTTTGTTTGTTTAAATTTGAGGAAAGAGTAGAAAGGGGAGAAGTCACATGATTACCGCTGCCAATGGCTCTGCCCTCCATGGCTTGTTTTTATAATAAAAGCAAGCACACTAAAGAGGTAACAAGTATGTTCTACCATAGGAAATATGGAAGATTTATTAACTTGTAGATTTGTTGTTGCTTTTGCAGAGGAAAGGCAAAGATTGGTATTTTCTGTCCATATATGGAAGTTCTTTTATTTTTTTAACTGGTTTTTGTCTTTGAAGATTGCATGATAGATTCACATTGTAGAGTAATTTGGCATTTTGATCATACAAAATGGCAAGGATGCAAAAAAATGGCAAGGACGCAAAATTAATCTTTTGTACTGTTTGTCAACATAAGCAAGAATTAGATTTTGCTGCTTTAAGACTGTTTTCATAGTGAGGCATGCCTTTCACCTTTATAATAAACTCCAGAGGTCAAAACATAGTGGTATAATATTTATCATCTTTAAATTTAATTGAGGCAGTAATTATTACTCTTCCAAAGATGGTCTTCAAGTTCTAACTTATGGTGAAAAGACACCAAAAATACTGCCAAAGAGTCATTGCTTGTCTAAAATTGAAAAGCAAATACAAAACACATCTAAACGTGACATGTTTAGCTTGCCAAGGCACTCTCCATCATTTATCAGCAGTCCTGGTCAACGGGGGAGGTCCCGGATGACTGGAGGCTTGCCAATGTGACACCCATCTACAAGAAGGGCCAGAAGGAGGATCTGGGGAACTACAGGCCAGTCAGCCTGACCTCGGTGCCCGGGAAGATCATGGAGTGGCTCATCTTGAGTGAGCTCAGCAGGCAGGTGCAAGACAACCTGGGGATCAGGCCCAGCCAGCATGGCTTCATGAAAGGCAGGTCCTGCCTGACCAACCTGATCTATGACCGGGTGACCCGCCTAGTAGATGAGGGCAAGGCTGTGGATGTTGTCTACCTGGACTTTAGTAAGGCCTTTCACACGGTCTCCCACGGCATTCTCCTGGAGAAGCTGGCAGCTCATGGCTTGGATGGGCATACTCTTCTCTGGGTAAAAAAACAGCTGGATGTCCAAGCCCAGAGAGTGGTGGTGAATGGAGTGAAATCCAGTTGGCGGCCGGTCACGAGCGGTGTTCCCCAGGGCTCAGTTCTGGGGCCGGTTTTGTTCAATGTCTTCATCAATGATCTGGATGAGGGGATTGAGTGCACCCTCAGCAAGTTTGCAGATGATACCAAGCTGGGCGGGAGTGTCGATCTGCTCGAGGGAAGGAAGGCCCTGCAGAGGGATCTGGATAGGCTGGATCGATGGGCCGAGGCCAACTGTATGAGGTTCAACAAGGCCAAGTGCCGGGTCCTGCACTTTGGTCACAACAACCCCATGCAACGCTACAGGCTTGGGGAAGAGTGGCTGGAGAGCTGCCCGGCAGAAAAGGACCTGGGGGTGCTGGTCGACAGCCGGCTGAACATGAGCCGGCAGTGTGCCCAGGTGGCCAAGAAGGCCAACGGCATCCTGGCTTGTATCAGGAATAGTGTGACCAGCAGGAGTAGGGAAGTGATCGTGCCCCTGTACTCGGCACTGGTGAGGCCGCACCTCGAGTACTGTGTTCAGTTTTGGGCCCCTCAGTACAAGAAGGACACTGAGGTGCTGGAGCGTGTCCAGAGAAGGGCAACGAAGCTGGTGAAGGGACTAGAAAACAAGTCTTCTGAGGAGCGCCTGAGAGAACTGGGACTGTTTAGCCTGGAGAAGAGGAGGCTGAGGGGAGACCTTATTGCGCTGTACAACTACCTGAAAGGAGGTTGTAGTGAAGCGGGTCTTGGACTCTTCTCCCAAGAAACTAGCAATAGGACGAGAGGAAATGGCCTCAAATTGCGACAGGGGAGGTTTAGACTGGATATCAGGAAGAATTTCTTTACCTAAAGAGTGGTCAGGCATTGGAATAGGCTCCCCAGAGAGGTGGTGGAGTCGTCAACCCTGGAGGCTTTCAAAAAAGGTATAGACGTGGCACTCCAGGGCCTAGTTTAGGAGTCATGGTGGTGTTAGTTGACGGTCAGACTTGGTGATCTTAGAGGTCTTTTCCAACCTTAATGATTCTGTGATGCTATGTCTATCACCTCTTTAAACAAGCAATACAATGACCTTCTGCAAACCCATCACCATGATATACAGTGGTTCATGGAAAACAGACAACGGATGAAGTAAGAGGTGAGCCAACTACACCGCCACCACCCAAAACTTCCAAAGTGGCAAACACAGCTAATGTTTCTAAATGCTCTCATACTGATCACGTAGGAGGAAAGAAGGACTCCTTGCCTTCACCATACCACCTGCAAAGACAGGAACAGTGAAAGACTCTGAAATATTTATCTTGCAAAGATGACTTTTATCATTTTGAAGATTAAAATCATTTGGATTCAGACGAAACTGTACACAACGGTGATCGCAGGAACACAAGCATATCCACTAAATCTTATACTTCAATTATGGTTACCAATACTTTGCAGGAATGAGAAGACTTTTGATTAACTACTAATGCTTTAAATCTTTGTCTTTTTCAGTTGATCAAAACAGTAGGTGGCACCTACACATAAAGGATGCAGGATGAAGTACCCGGGGATGCAAACAACATGATTAATTTTTCATTTGAAATTACAATTGCATAGCAACTCCCATAATTGACACTATTTACTTCACACACTAAGTCCATCACACAGCAAAAGGAAGTCCTCACCAGTAAGTTAGACTATCAAACTGCAACTGCCGGAACTGGATATAACACCTTTTCCTTTCTTCATACACAGGCTTTGCTATCCTTATTCACTTCCTCAGTGGACAGCTGTGAAAGCTCTCTGATATCTGCCCACACATCTAAAGATCATGCAAAGTCACAAAGTAGCCCAAAATGCAAGGGTGCATTCCCACACCCCAACAGAAGCTCACCATCCTACAATCAGCACCCAGCTTTCCAGGGGGTTTCCACCAGCCTGCTAGAGGAGAGGTGGGACTACCCACGACTCTGTTAGTGAAATCGGAGCAGAGGATCTGCTCCTGAACAGGAACCAGAGCTCATTGCTGACATTTCACTGGAATATAAAGTAACATTTTTAAAAGAAAAGGGAAAAAAAAAAAACCAAAAGATACCTGGGAAAAACTTGAAATCCTTGTGACTTTTAAGTCTTGCAACTACGTCTTTATAAACATGATCAAATTATTTCAGGAGAAAAAGCTTAAATGCACTGCCTAATCATATGAAACATGCTTTTTAAGCACTACTTTCATAGCTCAAAGTCCATAAACCATTCACAGTGAAATACATTTCACGGTATTCAGGCAATAATGTTATTGCTTTAACAGATGGCAGTTCTACAATAACAAAAAAAATACAATGCTTTCCTATAGAAAACATCATTAATAGTCTCAATGATATCTGGTTTCCATTAGCTACATGCTATACAATTGTTTGTTAATTTTGGATCTTAAGTGGGGACATTCAATAATCAATGTCAAAGAAGAAACAGCTATACTTGAAAAAAAAGTATATACTTAAAAGAATATTCAGAGTGTTACAGTTCTACTGAAAATTGGAAAAATCTCAGTCTTTTTCTGCAGAATATAGATGTAACTACTCCACATAATTGGTAACACAGAGAAACATGAAGTTGCACAGTTCACAATGTGCTGGTCAGGCACACAGTCGCTTCAGTTGCTGTTCACAAAGGACAGAATGTTCTACATTTACTTCCGGATTACACCATCAATTAAGGCACATATTTTTAGTTTGTACTATAATCATTATTTTAGTTAGGCTAGAGCCAAGGCCCTCCAGAAACAACTATCCATTTAACACCCTACATACTCCTTACTTTTTGGTGTCAAATTAGATTCTTCAGTATCTAACATGGATTTATAATGACAAATTTTAGATCCCTGAACTTTTCAACTATGTTTACTAACTAAATGCAAAGATGAGGATCATCCTCAGCTGAGGGGAAAAAAAATTAATACTAGTTTCCACATAAGCATACAGGCTAAAGGAATATTCCCATTTGTTTATATCACATGTTGATCCTCAGCTACCCAAAAGCACAATTTAAACCTAGGTAGAGCATTCAAATAGTCACCCTGGTTGAAACTAAAAAAAACTGTGCTCTGGAAACAAGGGTTTAGATTTCTAAATGCCTTACTGAATATCCAAACCACAATTACCCAACCCACCCACACCAGTGTTAATCCCAGCAGTTTATGCCAGGGAACCCAAGCATGCTTGTCTGATTCCGGCTCTGCTCTTCATCACCTGGAAAGCCATGCTGACATAACTGCAGCTCTCAGCTCCCAGATCAGAGCCACATACCTTTTGGGGGGAGACAAACTTTAGACCCAGCAGTAACAGCTTGGCCCTTAAGCTTGACACAAGCAGGTTAAGAAACAGCCATCCTACTGGTTTATAAAACATACTGCCTTAACAGTTATTCTTTACCTCTTTAAGGCAAAAGGTTGGCTGTTTGGAGGGAACTGGCTCGCTGGTCAAACCTGGCCCACACTTTGTCAGGTCATCAACAGTGATCAACCCTTTTCAGCACCCACTGAACACTGGCATCCACGGTGCAGGTTGCAGTTTACCAATTTTCAAAGTTATTTTAAAAGCAGGGGCTCAGTACGCACACGGGGAAGATCCTGGATGAAGCAAGAGAATGTTGGCAGCTGTAAACCAAGCATCCCAACCTTATTGTTCACGTTATGTTAAATGACAGCACAGCTATGAGTTTTCAAAAAAAAATGGGAAGTCAGAAGTCACGTCCAATAAAGCAAACCAACTTGGAATCTAAATCTATCGTAATTCCTTAACAGTAAAACGTAATTTTTTCCTGGTGCTCTGCATAAACCATTGAACAGAAGAAACACCTAAGTTTTGATGTCATAAAAGAAACATTTTACTTGCAAAGTGAAAGTCACTTCAGTTTCATAGGTAATATTTTTAGTGCATTCCTAAAGATTGGGAAATACTTAGAAAGCAAGAGCCCACATGTGGCACCCCAAAAGCAGCTCTCAGAACACTGAGATGTCCACAGCCTTTACACACTTCCTGTATCTCAGTATCTCCAAAAAGCACAAGAAAACCGACACCCCCAGCAGTTTACCTAGAACTCTGCTCTCTTACTTCAAATTGGTTTTGTTGCAGTTTCCCCCACACACCAGAATGCAACTGGAAAGATGAAACTCAGCTGGCTTGTAGTTTAAGTGCTAAAAGACATTTCAAGAAGTTATCCACCTTTACACCACGAGCATTCCAAACTCAATATTTAATATGGGCATATTTAACATAAGCAGCAAGAGATTCCAACTGGAAAAAAAAAAAATCTACAAATAATAGGAATGACAGCACAAGACATACATAGTGCCTTTTCAGTAAATTATTTCTGAGTAACACAGACCATTAAAATGAAATCTGGTTAAATACGTCCGTATTACTAGGCCATCAATTCATAAAGTTACACACTCAGCTTAAAGACAATAGCCAATAGATAATAGCCAATCAATGCCTTTCCGTTAACCACCAGGATCCATGACTGGTCATGCTCCTGCCCAGCGCACACTGTGTATTTCTCAAAAATACTAAACTTTTTATCAGTCTGCTATTAATCACAAATTACAAGAAACATACAATCCACAGCGTAATGTTATCAATAAAATATTACAGTGAGTTATTTAATTTATAGTGTGCCGCAACATTGCTGATTATTTAAACTACTCATCCATTCAACAAACAAATATTTGATATATGCCAAATAATTACCACACTAGTTGATTTTTCTCATTCCATGAATAGCTAAGTTACATGTATGCATTAATAAAGCAAAATGCATTTAAGCTGACACTCACTTGAACTCTGACAAGACAATCAAGACCTTAACTGGCAAGGGATAAAGCAAACTCAAGACTGGAAGACCAAGTTAATCATTAGCACAGTAAATTATGTAGTTTATCCCAATTAGTATACATACACACACAGTGTGTATATATATACATGCATGCTACTATATAAATATGCACACACATATATACATGTGTCTATGCATAATTATAGATTATACATATATACCTACATGTGTGTACACACAGAATATTTACTATTAGCTGACAGTGGTAAAAATGAAATATTTGCTTCACATTGTCAAAAAAAAAAGTCTTCTAAAATGTGAAAAATACATACTAATTTGTAAAATTCTCTGCAGAAGTATCCACATCAGAGAAAAGTTGTATTTGCAACTTTTAAGGCACTGAAAGTGATTGAATATAGATGCTTATACAGAAGTAGGACTAGCCTTAATTTTAGAGACAGCTTCTAAAAGCCCTCAATTTTTTAATATACTACCAGATCAATACTCCCTGTGGGATGGCAGGACATTCCTCCCCTCCGTAGGGACAGCCTCGAATGTGGACAACACGGACTCTCAGTACTTGTTAATTTACCAGTAGCTATCACCTATCTATACAGAAATAACTAACACTGAATTTTTCGACAAACTTATGTCCAAATTCCCTAGTCATGGGTGGTCCAGTCAAAGAAGCCAAAAACCACACAGATAATTAAGCTGGGTTAAGAGTTGGTTTTAACAAGAGCAGAAGTAACCATACGTAAATAAAATCTACTTAGAAAAAAGGAAGGGAATATACTAAGAGTTCATATGCAATTTTCTCACCCATTCGTCCTGATTTATCAGGCATATTTTCATTCCAACCCTGGAAACACACATGCCAGTCACTGTCATATCCCAACTACTAAGAGTTCGCTCTCTGTCAGTGCTGTCTGACTAGAAGATGAAAGTCCAAGCTCTCCTGCTTCACAAGTCCGCTCCCCTTCCTCTTCATTCATTTGCACAATTTAAGAAGTTATATTGTTTACTTCTCCCTCTCCATTTCAATTACGTCACTCAAATTGATTGCTTATCTTGCGAGGTGCTCCCAAAGGATTGTACATGCACTGACTTGCCCTTTTTTGAACTGTTTGTTTGTTCTTTCATAGGAACTGAAGAAGAAACAGGAATTGAAACTGCTTGGGCAGCAGGCTTCTACTTTTTCATTTAACTTCTATTCACCTGGAAAGAAATTGGATAACCCATTTCTTCATATTGAATAGCCTGTTATAAAGGACATAGGTGGATCATGATCATGTCACAGTGAAAAGTTTTGCAGGGAATGAATTATCATATCTAACTATGACACTATCAAGAAAGCAAATCCTGAGCCCACATCAGACTCTGCTGTGCTGCTGCCTCTGTAAGGATGCAGTTCTAAGACAGCGTGAACTGATTATGTGATGATGATGCTTCCCCTGCCTTCAGCCATGCCTTCCAGACTCTACTCCTTCCAGTGGGGTTCCTATGGCTACCCAGAGTCCTGGTAAGGTAGCTGAAAACTAACCTTGACAAAAAGTCACTTTTTTCCAGTTCAGTTCCCTGAATCATTCCATTGCAGAGGCAAAGACAGAACTGTGGTGGCAAAAGATAGAGGGGAACACATAGCTGGGGGTAGAGCGGACCTAACTTAGATCAGTTAAATCTATTGTCAAATTAAATCTCTAACATGAAATTATACAAGCCAACCTAATAGCTCAGCGACACCAAAGGCCTTGCTTTCTCTCTCTTTCTCTGCCATATGATCCTGCATAGCCATCTTGAACTCTTTGGACCTTTTGCTGAGCTGATTTAATTCCCTAATGCAGCTGGGTTTATGTTCTGCCAGCAGTGAGCCTAATCAATGAATATGGGAGTCTGTTGAATGCCAGAGAAAAAGTAGGGGAAGTTCAAAGATGGGAGATGTAGGAAGGGGATTGTAAAAGAAACAGAACATCTCCCTTCTGGCAACACTGCGTTAGTACATTAGCTCACCACACTTCATTTTAATTCATCCTTAGGTAGGGATGTTAACAAGAACTTAAACTCAAAATAGCTATGACAGGAAGGCAAGAGCCAGCATAGAGAGAAGGCAATTTATTCAACACCAAGCCAGGAGTTTTGTCAACAAAATACTGTGTGGGAAAGTAGAAATTGGAAACAAAACACATGGAAGCAGAATAAACCAGGGTAACAAGTCAAACTGCAAAAAAAGTGCAAAGATTTTCAGAGAACGGAAGCTAAGACATGATTTGGAAACTCTTACAACCCCAAAACCTCGCAACTCCAGTACACAGAGAGGGAGAATAGGAGACCTTTCCCTAACGAAGGGACAGTTTTAAATGCATCTGTAAAAATAAATTATTCCTAAAGAGATGCTGAAGAGATTTACTAAAAGTGTAAACAGCTGAGCTTCACACAGGAGTTAAAAAAGATGCAGGATAAATTAAAAGGCTGGAAGCATTGTCAGATAAACCTGTCATTGCTAGGCACAGAGAAAAAAACACCCAGTTTGGAAGGCTGGCTGCATACAATAGTGCCACAACCACGGCTGATAAGGTCCACATTGCTACAGGTGAAGTGGAACACATTTAACAATAAATTCCACACAATCCTTAAAGAAATGTCTAAATATCTTAGAAACCAGTGCAAGACAACACCTTATGATATCATACTGCAGGTGTTAGATGCACATTCGCAATCTGAAAAAAGAAATATACCTGTAGTATATGGTTTAAAATCTGTGCTACCCCAAAGATGATTAAATGAATGAACCACTACACAGAATCAGAAAAGAAATGCCATCCATATTTAACAGGCTTTCTATGATCCTCTGACTAGCATTAGCTTTGAATCCTGAAACCATGCATGACAGTAGCGAGTAATCCAGGATCCCTGGGTCCAGAAGCAAAGCAGCTAGCAGCCAGCACACTCACTTCAGAAGCATGCCAACGCTCAAGTTCACAGCTGTTTCTATGTTTTACATTAAACCACCACGGGCTAAAACATGCAAGATCCATTCCTGGTTTTGGAGTATCCTCAATGACTAGCTGTACATTAAGTGCTCTGTTTGCAGGCTGCTTGCTGCTCCTCTTCTGAAGTCCTACTGATCTCCACGAACTTCACAAGCAGCCCACGTACCTAACACACAGTTCTGAATTTCAGTCAGGGCAAGTACTGGAAGTTCACTGCTGCAAAAGACAACTCCTTTTTTGGATCTGCTCTCAGATGAAGACGAAAAGGGTACAGAAGGAGGGCCTCTACAGGACAGAATGCTATGCATTTTCCCACCACAAGTTTTTACTCATTTTAGAATTAACTTTAAGTTCACCTGTGATATTTTTGCCTTCTAGCTTTCAAAGAATCAATAGTTTTGTAAACTTTATACACTGACAACAGAAGATTGAAGCAAACTGAAAAATATTGGTTCATCAACACCTCACAGCACCTAACTCAAACCTCTCCAAAAGATTTCAGCAGGGATCTAATCTACAAGCTCTACATGTACTTTTATGACATCGTAAAGTAATTAATCTGGTCCAACACAGATCTAGCTATTAAATAAGACAGCAATAACTTTGTTATAAATCAAAGCAGGTTAAAGCAAAGAGGCTTGAATGCAAACTCCCAAATGCCAGATGATGCAAATAGACTATTTACTTTGTCACCTATAATCAACAGTGAGAAGTCACTAATATCACAAGATTAACTACGTGCAATCAGGTTTTAACATGATTGTTTATAGTATTTTCTTACAAATTTCTCTTTTTAATGCCTTGTTTAAAATTTTATAACAAATTCCCTTACATAAGCATGTGTTGTTTGCCCAACAGGGAATAATGGCACTTGAAATATACCGTGTATTTTCTAGCTACAGAAATCACAACTGAATCACAGTTATGTTTCACATGCCAGAGACCAACGCACAGGATTATCTTCACCAGAGGAGCAACTCATTTTAATAGCATTGCTTCTCCTCTTCAGCTTTAACTGATCAGACAGGAAGAATCCTTTTAATACTTACTAAAAAGAAAACAGGTAGTGATGTTGTACTTCACTCTAGGGCTGAGCCTATGAGGCCACGTGGCAGGGAGGGGGGTCAAATGGTGATAAATACAGCAAAGCAGTGCTCTAAAGGCTGCCCTTATCACCATTTTGGTTTTTTGGTCAGTTATTTTCAACTCTGTTGCAAAGCACATGGAACACAGCTAAACCGACCAAGTTTTCTGGGAATTAGTCAGTTAACTCCTGTGACTATCCATAGTATTAACCTGCACAAGATAATCCCCCCGCCCTCAACATCATTCCTAAGCACTACTCCTTGGGAATCAAAAGGGATTTTTGGATAAGCCCCAAATAATCAAAAGAATTCCCTTGGAAGTAGAGAAGAAGTTATTGCAGCTTGACTTTTCAAGGTAACGTGAACTCATCCATTCAGCGCATGTTTGGAACAATGTCAAACTTCCGAAGGCAACAAGGCATCAATGTAGGGCTAGTGTAAATGCAGGATATTGTACTAAGTTTATTAAACATGGGGTTTTTTTGAATGCATGAACAAACTGCCTCACCAAATTGTCTCTCTAGACAAATATACTGGACTGGCTATGTTTTATGCAACTGAGCTCGACTTTGTTGCACAAAAAAGAAAGGTATGGGTGGGCTATATGACTCTCTTACAATTCCGAAGATACCACAGGTCACAGTAAAATAAGCAACTGACTTCTTGTACTCTATTTTTCATTTGAGTTTCTCATATGTTCACAGCCCTTCAGATGAACTCTAAAACGTTAGATTTTTTTCTTCTTTCAAAACAAGTTTCTATGGTGGGGATGAGATTCTACTTTTCTAATTCTTGTAGACCCTGGAAGACACTGTGATAAGTCAATCAAAAAAAAGATTTTTAGTTGGCTAAAATTCCTTGATTTGTTCTCAAATTATTTTTTACTCCTATGACTAATTGGTATGTTGAATACAAGATATCTATGACAAAGGCAGTATCTCTACCCTTACAGTGAAAAAATCTCTAAGTGTGCTTTGAGAAGTCATCTACCCAAACATCAGATATTTATAACTATAATATCTTCATGTTTTGAAATTAAAGAACAAGTGTTCTTAATATATTCCTTCTTCCAGTATCAAAAACGAAACAAACAAACAAACCTGGAGGGCTTTAAGTTCCTACTTGAAAGCTGCTGGACATTGCTTGTAAGTTTCCCTCTTCCCACAACATAAAACAGTTTTCCTTTCTCTATGTTTTTCATAGCCCATGAACTATGACTGTTTTCTACTGCATTTTATGCCTTTCAAGACTGTCCGAGTCCAAAATTTCAGATACAGACATTTCTACAGCACAGCACTGAATTGTCTCCTAGATCGCCTTGGAAGTATTTTTAATCTTCATTCTTCCTGATTTAGCAGAGCTGCAAATATCCACTTGACATCTAGTCATCTAAAGTGTCTACCTTACAGATTAACATATTCTCTGTAATTTCTGCATCTCAAGCTTGTAATACAACTTTATACAGGAAATATATCCAGTACATTCAGCAAAATTACTATGCATGTGTGACCTTTCCTTAGAAGTGATGCTGCCATTGCCATCTGAGAAAACGGTGCTGTCACCTCAAAGGTGACAAAAGTTTACCATTCAGCTGGGGCAAGAAGTGAAAAAATGCAAGAAATATTTTTTTTCCAATATCAAGAATCAAATATTTGTGATTTAATGCACACACCCCTCATCATCTTTTATCAGGTTTAACATCCTAAGTAGTTTTACCATTCAAGAAGTGCTGCTCCTCATGAAACGCAAAGCAAAACAAAACACCTTCTGCCCAAAGAACAATACTGTGAACTTCTGATTCCTAAAGCCAAGCAGGCATAGTTTTCAGCGACACAAAGTAGAATTCAAGGACAGTAGTATAACCATGATCAGGTGCTACATAAGGTAAACAGAAAACCACGGGGCAGGGGGGTGGGAGAAAAAAAAGAAAAAAACCCCACAGATGGAGGAGGATGCTTCCAGCGTTTCGCACTAGGCCTGGGCTCCTCACAGCCTCATACAGCTACTGTGGCACTGCCACCATCTGGGAGCCTCACCAAGCAGTGAGGTAAGGCAAACACAGAAGCCACAGGAGGCTGGCAAGCACAGAGACGAGGAAAGGCTGGCACCTGCAAGAGGGGCCCTCATGCCCAGGCATGCCTCCTGCCTGCCCTGGGCGCTGCGGGTGCCGTGGCTCCCCTCAGCCGGAGGCGGCTACCCGGGCGGGAGGGAGAGGGGCAGAGGCAGCAGGCTCCCGCCTGGGACAGGGCTCTCTCGACCCGCTACCACAGGGCCGTGGCTCCCAGTGACGACGCTGTTTTCAGCCACCCACCAGACTGGGCTGTCCCCCTCGGCTGCCCCGGGGAGCACCCGCCCGACACCAACCTCCCAGGTAAGAGAAGGGCAGAGAAGCCTGGAGGAAACCAGCTGGAAACGACGAAAAACATCATGGAAAGAAGCTCCGCTTGCGGTATTTACCCGAAAAGCCCAGCCAGGGGCAGAGGCACGGGGGACCGCGGCGACCGGCACGCCAGCCAGGCCGCAGGCAGCCTGAGGCGCGCTGAGGCGGC
>WAAD01032510.1:215679-267017 GCA_013389945.1 Fregata magnificens | reverse complement strand
TGACCTTCCAAATTTTTTATGCTGTTCCTTTATCATGTGTGTGTGTGAACATACATTTGTAAACACTCAGAATTTAGGGAGCGTTTTCTTCCCATCACATCATAATACACAACTTTGCCCTTAAGCAAATGATGCACCCAATGTCTTTACTAAATTATCAGACATATACATATCCATCCAATGACCAGCACTGAAGGAGGAAAAGACTGACACTTAGGAAATGAGATTCAATCAGGTAGTGACAGTAACACAGATTTTTTATTTGTACTTTCCACTTTTCTGAAAGTGTGTTCTACATGGTAGAGACATTCCATTTTTTCCCCCAAAACATGTTCTTCTATCTCTGCTTCTTCTCTGTTCCTAGTTTTCATGCCAGTTTCCAATCTTTAGGCTTCTCATACTAATCCCAGTTTACTGCCGCAAACAGTCCTATTTTACACTCTAGGTCTTCAGCATATCCTTCTTCCCTTACACTGCCACCTTTCAGTCCCATGTATTTTCCTTCAACTTCCTACTTGTTTGTCAGTCTCTTTATATGTCCTTCTCCCAGACCCTTACATCAGCATCCATCCTCCTGTCATTTCACTGAGCCTGTATGTCCCAGTCCATTCCTCCTGCCTCGCCACTTCACCTCGGCGTTCGAGCCTGGTATTTTCCCTTTCCATGTGCTCTGGGCAGTTTCAGGAAGAGCACTATAAAAACAAAATCAACAGATTTTCCACTTCCAGCCCCAGCACTGCTGCTCAGAAAAACCTGAAATTTGAATTGTGCAGGCTCACTGCAGATTGAGTCTTTGAAGAATATAAGAGTATTCTCTAGTAGGGCATTTTAAATATAAACAAGCTACCAATTTTTTCAGAGGCTTGTTGGCCAGTCAGCTTGGAGTTGATTTTCAGTGACAAACAAAAAGCTATTTTCTCATTAAGTTTCAAGTATCTGCTTCAAAGTGTGGAAGCGCTAGAGCTTCTCCATAAGAAATGGCCAGAATTGCCTTTTTCAGGAACAGCTTAAACATTTTGCATGAAATGTCTCCACAAGACGCAAACTGAAGCAGACACTTGGCATGGAAAATATTAGGATAAAGAGCCAACAGTTGTTTAAATAACTTTTTCAACTCTAACAAGCATTAGTATTTAGATGAGCATTACATTAGTATTTATGTTAGTTTTTAAAAAAGAAAGTGTCAGGAAGCCTTGGTAATTTTAAAAATTGAATTCCAGTAATTTATAAACAGCAATATGTGGATATCCTTCTCAAACGTTCTACCTACTTACATGTTTGCAAACGTGTCTGTACATACACATGAGGTGTAGAGAGACAAAAATGACATAGCGTCTTCCGTATAGTATGTGCACTACATATGTAGATGACAGACCTACATAAATCACATTCCCTGCAATTTAGCATGTGTAGTACACAGCTTTGAAAACCTCATCCACTGCTAGTCCACTGTCCGTGTGGCTTACTCTTATGTTCTGAATCCTTGAGAAATTCCAAATAGCTGCCATTTTTATCTAAAAAATCAGCTTGCCAGTGAAATATTACTTAGTTGTGCATAAACTTCAGCACAGCACATAGCAACACCTATAATGCAGCTTACCTGAGTACTGCTTTCTTTGAGCAAATTGCTGACTTGTTTCTAATGTTCTCACAAGTTTACTTTCTAGTATGCAATTCTCCGCTTTTTGATTAAAAGCAATGAATCATTTTTAAATTTAAAAGAGTAAAAATATTTGCATTTGTATTTTAATTTTTAGTTGCCATAGTATTTTACAGGATGTAAATAGCCCTCAGCTTGCAGGTGTGTTCTTTGTAGTCTGGAGATAATATGACATCCATAAGGACTTAAATCAAACAGATTATATGCACATATTTGAATTTGATTTATATTACATTCTTTTTGCTGAACTTTTGTTTTCTATCGGCACTTCATAAATTAGGTTTATACAAGGTAACTACAGCTTTACATACCAGCTGCTGATGCTTTTTCAGAGCTGTATATATAACCAATTAAAGGTGCTCATAAATAAAGTCCTATTGTCCTTCACTTAAGGACGATATGAGATGGACACACATATGCGGACTCAGGTCTTTACACCAGTAACTTATGTCCCCCTTATGTCTTTCAAACTGCATGCTGTCAAAACCAAGAGAAACAAAAGTTAATTAATAAATTGGTTCTTTGTGATGTTTTCTGCAACAACAACAAAAGGATAAAAGAGGTTGTGAAAGGACATTCTCTTGATTTTGCCTGTGCTTGGTACCTGCCTTTCATAAAACCCTAATTAGGCTGGGATTTTCAGAAGCATTTAGCTCCTAACTTAACCCTACTGAAATAGTAAGTAATGGAAGTGTTAAATCAATATTTAGGAAAGGTATCACTATTACAGATGCTGCCATAGTATATGAGCACCACACACTCTTTAAACATGCTCATTCTGTGAACTAGAGAATGAAGAAGCATGGAGAGACAGAGTGATTTTCTAGGAATTCTTAGTATGCTGGGAATTAATTCAATCTTTGTCTCCTGACAGGTTCAGACAGACAATTACAGAATTGTCTTTTCTCACTTACATGTAATCACCTATAATCTGTCTGCAAAGAGAAGAAAAATTAGGCTAACTTTAGAAAATCTACCTAAGAAATAAAAAATTTTGATTTACAAGGTAAAGAAGTTGCATCATTTTCCATTTTAGATAAAATTTTAAAAGACCATTCAAGAAACAGTGTGTCCTATCTTAACATTTTCCTTCCCCAGTTATAGAAGTTGCATATTAACATACTATTTTATGCAGCATGGAATGCAATAATATTAAACAAGTTTATAAAACAAAGTAAAAACTAGGCTTGACTACTAAATCTGCTTCTGGTAATAAGCACCAAAATAATTCTATTTACAGTTAGAGAGGGGAAAAAAGGAAAGAGAATGGGAGAAATTAAAGAAGTTCAAAATTGCTACCCAAGTTGAACTTTCTAAGAATTAATCCAAATTTTAGTGTGGACAAAACCCCATAAAAGAAATCTCTCTGATATCAAAGACATTTCAATGATATTTTCTGACTTTAAAATAAAGACTTTTGTATTAATGGAAAAGTAAAATTAATACCTTATTTTTTACATGCTATTCTAATCCTTTAATTTCTTTTTCTAGTGTCTGCATTTTGTTCTTGTTGACTTGAAAATTATAAGATGAGTCAGTATGGTTCTATCATTCACAGCAAATGTATTTCCCAAGTTTAGCTATTTGGATTAGTGTAGACACAGTTCCATCTGCATTTGATACGTAAAAACAAATCTTGACTTTAAATGTATTGTATTCATAGGGTAATTTAAAATGTAAAACAGTACTGACCCCTTTGATTGCACAACCAGCTATAGTCGTTCTTAGCTTTTCTTAACAAAAACCACTGTATCTTCTCCAAGGGCTACACAAACTTCATGTTTACTGTGGTAGATGCACAATACCAGTATACAGAACCACTATCAAGTGGAAATCACAGTTTAATGGGACTGCCACATTTTCTCCTGCACCTTTGTACTCTAGTATACCTACCTAAGAAGCATTTCTTAATTGAAAGAGAAGCCAAGACCGTGATTAGGAGAAAAAAAGTTACCTGTGAGCTTCATGGTTAGATCATGAAAGTAGATCAGTTCTAGAAGCAGCTGAAGAATTTGACTGCATGCAATGAAACACTTCTTTCTCAATAACCCAAAACTGAGTACAGTATCTCATCACATTATTCACTACCCACATCTAGATGTATAACAGACTATGCTGTTTCCCGAGTTTTTGCACCAAGTTTCATAAAGTCACAGGTGGTTAAGGAAACATCAGCTCATTCTCTCCCCCTTTCACCTCTCCCACTTTGCTCTATTTAAAATTCAATGAGTTGATGTTTGAGTAATGTAAAATTCGCAGCTCTACTGGAGTCTATATAAAATCACAGGCTTAAAACAGAAATGCTGGTTTTATGGTCTACTACAATTTTGTCCAAACACCACCTTTTATTAATCCCTCAGTGTTCCACAGGTTCTATTAGTCACCTCCCCGCCTAAACTCTCTCCTACTGCAGAGATGCTACCCACAATAGTCCCTCAAACCATCTAAAACTGCTTAACTTTAGTACTACCCAGGGGAATTTTTCCTGAGTTATACTTTGCACATTTCCATGTTTTTCCCTATTTGTACTCACCCTTGTGTTTGCTTTCTACAGCAGACCTAAGGATGGATTTTGCATTCAAAATCTCGTCAATTTTCTCCAATTACGCAAGTAGATTTAGTAAAGATTTCTTCACTTTACAATTTTGCCTTTCTTAAGCTGATGTCTGCCTGTGTCTCACAGCCATATTTTAAATCTTCAGTTCTAGCAACCCAAAAGAAGAAATAACTGCATAGGTTCACAAAGCAGATAAATGCTTGAGTGATAGACACAGCTCAGAATTGCAATATGGTCTCTGCAGTAGTTGACATCTTTACTTTAAAATGGATGATAATAGCAAAGTTAAGGAAAAGAAAAAAAAGAGTTTAAGTCTTACCGATAATTGATATTGGCTTTCGGGCAAACCGTATTCTTCCTTGGAAGCCAACATATTTACTCCTGCAGCCTGCAGACCACAATCGGACCGCATATTCAGCACCAAAAAACACAACCAGAACTATTTCCTATCAGAAATAAAAGGACAAAATATAATTTTTTTTCATTAAAAGACAGACTACAGTTTGCACTTCTAATTTATTCCTATGACTAATACAAATAAGCTTGTTGAGATGAAAGATGCAATAAAAAGGACTGTGCCTAATCTGTTCACTTTTTATATGCATATGCCAGCCAGTACGTAAAAGGGAGATATAATCTGTTTCTGAATGTGATCTGCATGAGTAAAAGGATGGTTTAAGCTCCATTCCATCAGTATATCATAGGGAAAAAACACATATTCTTCTTCTTTGGTTTCTTTCCAAAACTTAAATTTTTTAAAAATAAGGAATGGAGGGGGCCTACAAGCATGTCATTCCTAAAACTAACAAGTATATGGAACATTTCTAGATCATGAAACAGAACTTATAAACATAAAACCAAAAAGTGTAATGTCAACTTTTGTATTTTCAAAATAGAATCATAGAATCATAGAATAGCTCAAGTTGCAAGGGACCCATAAGGATCATCAAGTCCAACTCTGCTCCTCTCAGGACTACCTAAAACTAAACCATATGACTAAGAGCATCGTCCAGATGCTCCTTGAACTCTGTCAGGCTTGGTGCTCCCTGGGGAGCCTGTTCCAGTGACCAACCACCCTCTCAGTGAAGAATCTTTTCCTAATGTCCAGCCTGAACTTCCCCTGATGCAGCTTCATTCCATTTCCTTGTGTCCTATTGCTGCTCACCAGAGAGAGGAGATCAGCACCTCCCCTTCTGCTGCCCACCTTGAGGAAGTTGTAGACTGCAATGAGGTCACCCCTCAACATTCTCTTCTCCAAGCTGAACAAAAGAAATGACCTCAGCTGCTCCTCTTAAGTCTTGCCCTTGAGGCCTTTCACCATCTTGGTCACCCTCCTCTGGACACACTCTAATAGTATGATGTCCTTCTTATATTGAGGCATCCTAAACTGCTCAAGGTGGGGCTGCACCAGTGCAGTGTAGAGTGGGACAATCACCTCCCTTGACCGGCTAGCTATGTTGTACTTAACGCACCCCACGACATGGTTGGCCCTTTTGGTTGTTGACTAATATTCAACTTGCCATCAACCCAAACCCCCAGATCTCTTTCCGCAGGGCTGCTCTCCAGCCTCTCATCCCCCAGTTTGTATGTATAACCAGGATTGCCCCATCCCAGGTGGAGAATCCAGCATTTGCTCGTTACATTTCATATGGTTGGTGATTACCCAGCTCTCTAGTCTATCCAAATTTCTCTGTCAGGCTTCTCTACCCTCGAGGGAGTTCACAGCTCCTCCTAGTTTAATATTGTTGGCAAACTTACTTAATGTACATTTGATTCCTGCATCCAAATAATTTATAAAAACATTAAAGAGCACTGGCCCTAAAACTGAGCCCTGGGGAATCCCACTGGTGACTGGCTGCCAGCCTGATGTAACCCTATTTACTATAACCCTTTGAGCCCGACCCATCAGCCAATTGCTCACCCAATGTATTATGGACTTGTCTAGCTGTGCGCTGGATAGTTTATCCAGAAGGATATTGTGAGAGACAGTATCAAAAGCTTTGCTAAAATCCAAAACCACCACATCTACTAACTTCCCTTGGTCAACTATGGGTGACCTTGTCATAAAAGCAAATTAAGTTGGTTAAGCAGGACTTTCCCCTCGTGAACCCGTGCTGGCTATGACCAATGACTGTGTGGTCTCTCAAGTGCTTTTTGGTAACTGCCAGAATAACCTTCTCCATCATTTTACCAGGCAATGAAGTGAGGCTGACAGGCCTGTAATTATGAGGGTCTTCTTTATTACTCTTCTTGAAAATTGGGACAACATTTGCCAGCTTCCAGTCAACTGGGACCTCTCTAGACTCCTAAGACCATTGAAAAATAATGGAGAGAGGTCCCACAATGACATCGGCCAGCTCTTTCAGTACCCTGGGATGAATCCCATCGGGCCCCATAGATTTATGCACATCCAGCTGGAGCAGCAAGTCTCGCACAAGTTCAGGCTCAGCTGGGAGTTTATCATGCCCCCAGTCATGGTTTTCCAACACAGGGCTCCGGGGTTCCCAGGGCCCATCATCTGTGTTGAAGACGGAGGTGAAGAAGGCATTAAATGTCTCCACTTTGTCTACATCCCTATTTGTGATGTGACTGACCTCATCAAGCAACAGCCCAATACTATCCTGATTCTCCTTTTACTATTAACATACTTTAAAAAGCCCTTTTTGTTGTCCTCCACAGTGCTGGCCAGCTTGAACTCTAACCGAGCTTTGGCCGCATGAATTTTCTCCCTTCTGTGGCGAACAGCATCTCTGTAGTCCTCCCATGTCGCCTGTCCTTGCTTCCAATGTTCGTACACTTTCCTTTTCTGCCTAAGCCCTAGAAGAAGATCCCTGCTCAGCCAAGTCGGCCTTCTGTCATGCTTGCTTGACTTCCGACACTTAGGAATTGCTTGCTCCTGTGCTCTTAAGAGATGGCTCTTAAAAAGTGACCAGCATTTCCACACCCCAATACCTTCAAAAGCAGATTCCCAGGGCACCTTACTAACTAGCTCCTTCATCAGCCCCAGGTCTGCTCTCCCCATATCCAGGATCAAAGTTTTGCTGGCAGTTTTTCTCCTGTCACCAACTTTGGAAACTCAGCTACTTCATGGTCACTGTGACCAAGACAGCCACCAATGACCACTTTGCCCCCAAGTCCCTCTGTTTACAAACAACAAATCTAGGAGGGCACTTTTCCTAGTCAGCTACCTGCAACAAGAAGTTATCTTCAACATGCTCCAGCAATTTCCTGCACCTGTTCGTGTCTGCTGTATGATATTCCCAGCTGATGTCTGGGAAGTTAAAATCACCCATAAGGACAAGGGCAGCTGATCTAGAGATATCCCCTAATTCCTTGTAGAATAATTCATTGGTGTCGTCATCCTGGCTGGGTGGTCAATAGTAGACTCCCACAACAACATCCGCTTTATTTGCTTTCCCCTTCATCCTTACTTCAGAGGATCTCAACCATGTCATCACCAACTGTAAGCGCCATACAATCCAACCCCTCCCTTACATACAGCGCCACCCCCCCACCTCGTCTGCCCTGCCTATCCCTCCTGAAGATCCTATAACTGTCCTTCATGGCACCCCAGTAACAGGAGTCATCTCACCAGGTTTCACTTATGCCAATGATGTCGTAGTTCTGGGACTGGGCCAAAGCTTCTAGCTCCTCTTGTTTATTCCTCATGCTGCGCGCATTAGTATAGGGACATTTCAAATATG
This sequence comes from Fregata magnificens, assembly GCA_013389945.1. Taxonomy (NCBI): domain Eukaryota; kingdom Metazoa; phylum Chordata; class Aves; order Suliformes; family Fregatidae; genus Fregata; species Fregata magnificens. The sequence continues at coordinate 259,096 of WAAD01032510.1, read as the reverse complement.
CTCCAGTGTAGTCAGCACATCGTGGAGCAGACTGAAGGACCTTGCTAGCACACCGTCCCTCAAACATGTTTATCTCTAGCAAGTGTGGTTTTACCCCTTTCCCCTTTCAAATCTAGTTTAAAGCTCTTTCAATGAGCCCTGCTAACTCCTGCGCAAAGATCCTTTTCCCCGTTTGAGACAGGTGTATCCCATCTGTTGCCAGCAGGCCTGGTGGTGTGTAGACAGAACCATGATTAAAAAATCCAAAATTCTGCCGGGGACACCAGGCTCAAAGCCTGGTATTGATCTGCTGGGTCTTCCTGTTTCTTCCCTCATCGTTCCCTGCAACTGGAAGGATAGAGAACACTACTTGTGCTCCTGATCTCTTAACCAGTTGTCCCAAGGCCCTGAAGTCTCTCTTGATTGCCCTTGGACTTCTTATTGCAAATTCATTGCTGCCTACATGAAAAATCGATAATGGATCATAATCTGAGGGCTGTACCTGGGTAGGAAGTTTTCTCTTCAAATCTTTAACCCGGGCCCCAGGGAGGCAGCAGAATTCTCTAAGTGGGTCCGGTCTGCATATTGGGCACCCTGCAGCCTGACACTTGGGTGGCAGCATGTTCCCATTGGAGCTCTGTCTGGGAAGCTGTGTCAGTTGTGGCAGGTGCAGAGTTTAGAGAGGACACAGCCTTCTGACAGGTGGATATCATTGCTCCCTGCTTGATCAGCAGAGCTACAGCGCCCTTCCTGCATGCAAACTGCTGCGCCATGCCCTCTATGCCTGCCCTGGTTGCTAGCACTCCCCAGGGGTTTCCTGGGGGGGGGACTCGGCCCCTCCCAGGTCTCATCAGCCACTGTCATTGAGCTGCGGGCTCCTGGCAGGTCTCTGCTCCCCCTGAGGTTCCCCTGGTTCAGCACCCCTCCCTGTGCACCGCGCTGGAGCACTCTGCTGCAGATCATGCTGGATAGTGAATGATCTGTATTTTAATATTGCTTCCCTCTATAGCACTATATTGTAAAGCACTCGTGCATAACCAAGGACCAGTATATTCTGAGATACTTCTAAAGAAAGCAGATGAGTAAAGATCACAACATGGACAGATTTGTTGAGGTCTTTGTTCCTTCCTTCCTTGTTTTCCTCCGCCACTGCAATATGCTAGCACAACCAAAATACAGCTTCTAGGCTTTGTTCCAACCCAAACTGTATCCAGTAACTCAGAGTCACCAAACACCTACTACATAAATTACAGCTTTGGAAAATATTTGTATTTTAACTTAAACATGCTTGCAATCTGCACCTGGGGAATTCTAAAGCACCCAAAGAGTGAACACACTTAAATCACAATTTTCACTGAATAACAATACCAACATGTCTTTAAAACTGACATTCTGAATGGTTGAAAAGAGACCAAAATATTTCAAAGCTGAAAAACAGATAAGAAAAACTCTACACTAGTATGCTAAACTTCATGTCAATTTTGATTTTAACAAAGTTCAGTTAACATTTCTGTATTCACTTCTACCTTCTTGTTTTGCCTGGAACGAGAACCAAGAAAATATGCATAGTCTTCCTCTGCTTTCATGGCACTTTCGGCCTTACTAAAACCAAGGATTAGCAGAAAGCTAAGAATGTTTACAGAACAGTTTCAAGGCAGAAGCACAGGAAAATACACAGCAAATTAGCTCCACAAGTTTGATTTTTTAAATCAATGTATTATCTAGGGCTTCTACAAGTCATACTTCGAACTTTGTGCTCTGTCTGAAATCTAAATGCAAACATTTATTCAAGCATAACAGTCAAAGCACAATTCAAGAACAATCTTCAAAGGAAAACAATTCTTGCATTTCAGGAATCTTGCAAAACACTCTCTCACTTATTAAATTATCTACATTTTTAGCAGGTTCCTGGTATCATCACTCAGTAGCATTTGTTTTCAAGTCTCTTATTAAGGATCTCTTATTTCCACCAAAGGAGGCAGAACACTGTCTATATGGACCTAATAGACCTACTGGAGGAACAGCACTGAAGCTTTGCAGTAGACTGTGAAGTTATGAGCACTTCTTTCTGTGGTTAGGCAGAAAGCTAGTACCAAAGCTTGAACTGAAAGAGCATTTCTGAAGCAAACAGTTCCACATCTTTATCTGCAGACTAAAATGGCTGAGCTCCACTGAGCTCCACCTCGGAAATATGTGTTCACAGTCTTAGAGGAAGGAACACAATTAGAAAGCATAGTTTATGTGATTTTGTTGACAACGTTGGTAACTTACCCTTTGACAAGGGAAGATATCCATAGCAATTCAAATGAAAACAACCGTGCCATCCAACCGCATCAAAAGCATGCTTCTGCCACTCAGTGGCAGTTTATTCAATGTCAGTCCCAACAGACAACACTGATGGCAGTGGAAGAATCATTTCTACAGAAAGTGCGTATTAGAATCACTGGGTCAGTTAGGTAAAATTGTGTAGACAGGAGACAAGCAGATAGGTGCTGAAGAAGCAAGAACTTCTCAGACTTACGTTATTCCTTGATGATTCTCTGAGAGAACTTTTAAAAGCTATAATTAAAACTTTATCTGGCCTGAGGGTATTTTATTCTCAAAGCAAATTCCAGAATCTACGATTTTATTCCAGCTACCAAGAACCCATCTTGGTTACATCCAGTAAACCCTGCTAAAGTCAATAAGGTTGCACAGACTATGGAAAGGAAAAAATAAATTGTTGACAGAAAGGAGGAAGAGGGAGGAACCTACTTCTTTAATAAATTTGAAATTAATTACTGATCTCAGTTCATTTCGTCCTGGACAGGTGTCCACATTACCAAAACCACAGCAATTAACACATTTGTTGGCAGCCTCAGACAGGCCAAAGACCAAAAGAGCATGGAAACTGGACAAATATCACAGCTCTATAGGTGGTCCCTCCAAGAAAAAAAAAAAAAAAAAGGAAGATTATAGATTATGAAATTTACACTGTTGTTGTGTATACTTCTAATGAAAGATAGAAGACATCCATTTCCAGGGCTGTCAAGGCTGATCAAGCTTCACCTCACTAAATTCACCTTTAAAAAATCCCTAACCTACATCCTTTTCCTCCTATATACATAAACACTGTTCAGAACCTGAAATTTATTGCCTCACATTTACCTTCTGCTAAAGAAAAAAAAACCCAGCAATTTTCTGGAAAGTCAGAAAAAATACCTGTTCTCACTGAAATGGCAACAAAAGATGGTGAGGAGTTGTTGTGGACAAAACATGAACAAGAAAAAATCTGCAAAAAAAAAATCTCCAAATTAAATAGTATGCCAAATATGCTCCTGATGATTGACATCTATCTGTAAGTCAGTCTGAGATTTTTCTCCAGCTTTATGAAATTTTCCAGAACGCTTGTTTTCAAAATGGGATTATACTCACAAGGATCCTGCAAAACTTTTTTATTTAGGCTCCCAGCAGTATTTTTCTCCTTCTCCTGCAAGCGGTGAAGGAAGAAATACATGATGGAGGATTCTCAGCAGATTTCATAAACCTGGAAAGCCATTTGGCATCAACAGAAAGCCAGGGATGAACTCCTCTAATGAAATCAAAACCAAAAATAACAAATAGGAACAAACCATTACCTCAAAAAAATAAGAGACACATCAGGCTTGATCAAAATAGAGCTAATAAATACCATTGGCTACTCTATCTAGCAAACAGCTTTGAGTGCCAGCCTTCCATTTTTCTCAGTAACCCTTCCCTGAACTCCTATGAGGAAAGAAAGGGAAAGGAAAGCTGCATATTCTTTGAACAGAACAGCTGCCATAAACTGTCAGGACATTTGCCATGACCCATTGAAGGATCATGAGACAGGTGTGGAAAAACACAGAGCATCATCCTTCGTCTGGGCCACTGAACCTGCTCCAGAGGCACAGCCAGAGGCACACTGTACTGACAAATGTACCAGTGGAGAGCGTTTTTAGGCAGCACTGCAACTTGAATTATCTTCCAGGAAGCAGAGTAAGGAAACAACAGTACAGACCAGATTCTTCACACTCACATATTAGTCTCTTCCTGTTTTGTTAGTGGTAAAGGATACTCTTGGCAATTCAAATTGCCACAGTAATGCTAGGGAAAGCATTTAACATGCAGTTACTGCCTATCAACTGTAAAGAACTGACATATAATATAATTACAGATTTTAAACTGGGCTTGTACTATCTCATATCTCTGCTAAAGTCAGTAGCAGCGTTCCATTATTCTGTGCTGGTCCCTGTTGTCTGGGGGAAAAAAAAAACAAAACAAAACACACATCTATGATATTCTTTGCCCAGTCAGGTGGAAGCCCTTAAACTCACTTCATCTTCGTATTTTTTTTCTTAAGTCTAGCCACTGCATAAGTCTTTCTTCAACCCCCCCCAAATAAATCAAAAAAATACATAAACACGTTTATGCTATTCTTAGTATAACTCCTTTTTACTAATTTTATTAAAAACATGAAAAAATAAGCTTAAAAGGAAATATGTATGCAAGTAACTTCCATCCGTATCTAATTCAATCAGTCAAATAAGAAACTCTTGTGGAAAAGCCATCAACTTTTACCCAAGAATGTCATTGATGACCAAATAAAAAAATGGTCACATTAACACAGAAAATCAACATTTTATACAGGAGCGTGTGCAAATGAAATATATAGCCTGGAATTTACCATATGTTCCCGTACAGTTATGGATAACTGCATGGGGGAAGCAGGAGAAGGGAAGGAGTTCGGCTGGAGTGATTAAAGTGCACACATGAAAAAGACGAGTATTTTTTCAGCTGCAGCTGTGTTTTAGGTGGAGAGCACACACAAGGCTCTCTTCACTTTTTTTATTGGAATATTTAGGTGCTCGGGTAAAAGGAGGAAGTGGGATGGCTAAATGAATAGTGTGTGCTCACGAAGATTCAATCAAGGAATGGCAGCTCAAAACAATGAAGCCTCAGAAGCAGGCATAAAGGTTTAATAGTCCAAATGTTTGCACACGTGTACTTATGTCCAAAATTTAATCTGATAACCTGTCTTCAAGGTTTTCCAGTCCTTAGAGTTGAAAATGTCAATTTAGCGACCTGTTTAGCTTAATAGTTACTGAAATGCTATGAAAACCTACCGATACTGAAAATACTTATTTCCTACCACCGTGCTTGCTCTTATAAAGATGACAGACATCATACGTGAAAATAAAATATCCAATATATGGAAGAAAAGATGCCAAATGTTGCTAAGTGTTCTATAGTATCATTAGCTTATTCAGACTTACATCTCTTAGATGAAACCAATGCACTTAATGTTTAAAAGTCTGTTGTTTGGATACAAATGGATTTGTTTAACATTTCTTTGAAAAATGTTTCCATGCACGCTTGATGAATATGCTGAATTTGCTGACTTCACACCAGGAGTATCTTTATCTTTCAGTTTATCGACATTTGCTATTTCCTGTACAGAATGAAGTTGTACGCTAATGAGGGAAGCACGTGGTGCTCTAGTCACATTACCTGTGACAACTACCATTCAAGTAAGTTGGGTGAGTTGGAGAGGAAGATTTACTTTTTAAGTCTGTTTAGGCAGGCAACAATATTTCTACAAAGAAAATTAACTACAGTCTCAATTATTTTTGAGCAGGACTGTTTTCTAGAATTGCTTAATTCAGAAAGATACCGCTAAGGCAAACACAATCAAATAGTGAATCAAAAAGATTCAAGAAGTTCTGAAATTCTTCATTTCTCTATAGATCCACCAGTACCCCACAGGAGCCTTCCAGTTTCCCAACAGCATGTCTTGAAACCTGAGCTGAAGGGACCACCTCTGGTAGGAGGGGAAGGGTTTAGCTTTGCTCCTGGAGTGGAATCTGTCCAATGTGAATATCAACTTCGGAATTGTAAATAATCATATCCATGTTTCTTAACCTTTTGATTTGGGAGGGTCTCAAAATTTTGAGGAGAGGAATTGGAAAAATCCTGCATGTACCTTTCCACCTTCCTTTCACTCCCAAGTAAGAAATGTTTCTCTAGTCTCTTGGGTGACATTCTGAAACCACTTTGCACAGAAAACTCTATAGAGCTAGAGTAAGAAGTGAGGAAAATTTGACTAAGGGCATTATGAGTTGGCCCTTTGTTAATTCGTCTCAGCCATACTTACTGCACAATGATTTCTATTTTAGATAGTTGAAAAGCACACAGCAATTATCCAACACAACGTGTTCTGTACTGCATTAGGGCAAGCCACAAGGTAATATAACCCACAAGAATAATTGTATTATAATTCACATCGAGAAGCTTGATAGTTACATTTGATTCCAGAAAGACTATGGCAACTCAGCAAGATCACTCAGCAGACAACTTAAGCTTATGGAATGTGTTGAAAGACTTGTGGACTCAAATTTTTTCCTAATATGTTTAATGTATGAAACAATATTGCATATCTATTTTAATAATGTTTTATATTTTAATAATATAATATTCCTGGTCTATTTTTTCATCTTCCCACAGACCAACAAGAAGCTCAGAAAGAAACAGGGATTCTCGCTCTTGTTTACTCTCTCACAGGTTTACAAGGAATAAAAGAATAGAGCAAAAGCTTTTGAGTCATGTGGTTATTTTTATTCAGATGTATTCTACACTAACATAGTCTGACTCTTCCATACTATAAAAGAAATAGTCTATTTTTCTACTGAAGCACTTTACCTGTACCTTTAAGGGACTGGAAACCTCGTTAACACCCACTGTTACACAGGCAGTATACACTACACAAATATCACAAAATGCCACTAAATATTATGGGATCTACTCTGCATGCCATAATCTGTAAGAAATCCATTATCATCTGTAAGAAATGATCTGGTGAGGATCACCAGGAGGAGTACCTGTGAACTTCATATTGGCGGGAGTAACTATGACCCTCTTACGACGGGATCATAGTTGCTAACTGGGCTGAGCTGCAGAGGTCACACCTCCTCGTGGTTCTGCTGGATACCCTTTGGGGTAACTGAGTTGACCTCTGCCCCAGTGTTCAGGGAGTTATGGTTCCTTCCTCCCTATCGATTGGCTTCACCGATCATTTGATAGTATTCCAACGGTGATGCAAATTTACGGCATTGAGATTGCATCGTTGCCCAGAGCCCGTGCCAACGGGTCATAGTTGGGCCCAGTCCAACAGCCTTGGAGGGTGGTGCCGTCTGGCTTTTGCTCACCCTCACTTTATAGTGGCAAAATGGGCCGGCCAATACAGGTCACATTCGCATCGGTGGCCACACAAACCTGTCCTAGGGATTGGCGTGATTAAGTGGTCACTAAAAACACCGAAGACCACGAAAAATTGGTGGAAGAGGGATTAAATGTGAAGGGATAGGAGCCTGTTAACTCAATGATTGCTGGTCTGGAATGGTGCCATCCTTCCACCTAGTCTGAAAGGCTGGCCATGTTTCCAGAGCTGTATGAGGTACCTACCTCTCCGAATCTCAAAGGCATTACCATCAGCCCGCACCTGAGAGAGGCCGAGAGTGAAGAGGAGGGGGAACTCTCACCCCTAGGGGCCATGGCCCCATCCTCACCATTGCCATCGACACCTGTCCTGGGTCCCAATACTGACTTGCTGGCTGAGGGCACACTGGTGGTAAAGGTTCTGGACAAGAATCCATCATGTCCTAATGTTTGATCTATTGTAAATATGTTACCTGTTGAGTTTTAAATAAATTGACCTTTCCTTTCTATTCTATCTAAGGCGGGAGCCAGACCCCTCTTGATAAGCCACGGGTGACAAAAGCTTGACTTAGGAGGGTGATAGCATGTAGGGAGGAAATGGGGCTCAATGTCATGACATGTCATCATACGTGCCAAAAGACAATTACCACCGGTCTTGACCAAGGTGGATGGGCCACCTTTACTTAACTCGGAAAAGGAACATGTATGAATTTATACATGTTAGATAAATAGACTATCAACGTATCACTTTATTAAACAGACCTGGAGAAGGCTGTAAGTGCTAATGCCATGTGGCAAAGCACAGATTTAGAGTTATAAATTGGCACAAAAGCAGGAAATGGATAAAAATTTCACCATTTTTACTTTCTAACACTGATTGCTTTGATGGGATGGAGAAAATGCCCTCAAACCTATTAGAATACATATACTTCACCATAAATCATAGAGAAGACTAAATTAAGCTTATATCCCATGCAGCCTTGTTTCTACTCTGCTAACAGATTAAAGATGACACAGCATTTTATGACATGACTACATAGCTTAAACGGGAGAAGGGACAAAAGCAGAGACAAAAATAAAGGAACGGGAGAGCTCCTCCACTGTAGACAGGAAGACTGCGTCCTCTTTTAAAAGCACACACTTTGAAAATGGTGTCATCAACTCACTACTTTCAAAAAAGAAAAGCCATCCCGAGGTCCAGTTCAGAAACAGAGCAGTTAAATAACACCCATGCCTTAGCTGGCTTAAGTAAGCCAACTATCACTTGGTACTCTGAAGTCTGGGTACTCTGAGAAGCCTAGCTTATATATACAGCAGGAGGATGTGTTCACGGCATATGATGCAGAAGAAATCATTATATAAAGCCAAAACCAAAGAGCGACTTCAGGAAAAACACAGAACAATGTGACCCATCTGCAGCCTAGAACTCTTTCATGAGACCCTCCCCTTAAGCCCTGACTCCTAAATACAGCCACAGCATGAGCCTGTCTCACAGAATCACAGAATGGTTGGGGTTGGAAGGGACCTCTGGAGATCACCTCGTCCAACCCCCCTGCTTGAGCAGGTTCACCTAGAGCAGGGTGCACAGGACAGCATCCAGGCAGGTTTTGAATATTTCCAGGGAAGGAGATTCCACAACCTCTCTGGGCAGCCTGTTCCAATGCTCTGTCACCCTCACAGTAAAGAAGTTTTTTCTCATGTTCAGCTGCAACTTCCTGTGTTCTGATTTGTGCACATTGCCCCTTGTCCTGTCATTGGGCACCACTGAAAAGAGTCTGGCCCCATCCTCTTGACACCCACCCTTCAGATATTTATGAGCATTGACAAGATCCCCCCTCAGTCTTCTCTTCTCCAGGCTGAACAAACCCAGCTTATGCAGCAGCTGATGTGGGAGCTCCTAATTTTACATCTCAGCCTTTCCTCCAACAGGATTTGCAAACAGAGGAATGTTAATAAGAGCTACATGCTAAATGTAGTCACTACATGAAGATTGCTAGCAACCAAGCAATGTGAGAGAGCGGCGAAGGTCTACAATAGAGACAAGTGAGGACTCTGAAAACAGAGTCTTTTAAGTGTATTGCGTACCCTCTAGTACTGTACCGCTATTAACTACAGTTGTTAATGTGTTTGGAAGATATGCTGTTGCTTTTTCCAGCAAAGAAACACGTCAGAGGAAGCGGATGTGTAACGTCTGTCTCCCAAAGGAAGAGGTACCACAGGAGCTGAGCTCATCTAGAAAAACCACTGGAATCCAGGATCCAGCCCTGCTGAAACAGGGAAGGTGATCCCAGCTGAAACGCTAAGACTACCCACCTTGTTTGTGGCTCTGCTGCAGAAAGCTTCTAGGACAGCACATGCCCTTTAAAGTCTTATCCCCTAAGCCCGAGAAAACTACAGTAGGAAACCACCCATCAGGATAATATGACTAGAATCTAGTGACCCCTGGTGAAAGCAAAAGAAAAGACTCAGAAGCGCTTTACCTATTTTAATATTTAATAGTTTCGTAAGAAAGTCTTCCTTTTTTGCATTGAAAACAGACCACTATCAGAGATACAATGCTGAAATAAGTAAGCTTTTGGTCCAATCCAGTATATCAATTCCTACACAGTTTTGCCATTACCACTTAGCCTGAAAATGTTGCAGTGATTTCACATTTGGATTATGTGCTCTGAATTGGAAAGCGCATTAAGATAAATAATATTTCCTATCCCTCATTCATTCCAACTGCAATGACCACAACATTAAATACATCTCGGCATACAAGTAGAAATTAAATTAACAAAGTTGAATCAATATGCTTTATAGCAAAAACATTCTATTTTCTTAAAGTCAAGAACACTCTTGGTAGTCTTAAATTTTAAAAGTAATTAACATCAAGATATTAAAACAGTGAAAAATTTCCCTTTCACCTACAACACAGTCATTATACAAATTGATGATTTATTGTGTTCTGTTACTCATAGTGTGTAAAAACATCATGTGCATGATAAAAATAATATTTTGTTCTTGTTTTTAGAACAGCACAATTAGTGAAATTACTCCCACGAGCTAAGAAACTCTCTTTTTGCAAGGTCTTTTACAATAAAAATAAAAATCTGTCTTTTGTAAGCTACCATGGTGACCTCTCCTGGTAGAAAAATATATGACCTCTAACCATGAAAACACTCAATCAGATTAATCCTGAAAGAAGGAATTACACCTGGCCCATTTTATAGTTTATTTTTTAATGCCATATCCTTAAAGATCTAGATGCCATTTATAAATCAAAACTGACACACAAACTACTAGATCATTAAGAAAAGAATACAGCCTCCTGCTGTATAGGCAAAAGCCTATACAAGAGGCTTTGGCAACTTTTTAAAAATAATTTTTCAATAGAATCATCTTAGAGTAAGATAAAATTATAACTGTATTTATTAGGGAATTAAAATTTGGGACAAAGTGGAAGGACGAAATGTTGCCTAAAAGTGACACAATGAAGGAAGCCTGAAAAAATAGATGGACATAAACATATGCAGGGTTTGCTGAAAACATCATATTTTTTCCTTTTCTGGCACAAATTTCTAAAATAAAACCAATAATTTCCATGGGGACTTTAAGTAAAAATACTCCTAAACCCTTTTTTTATTTTCAGTCTCAGTGACTTAGCTACTGTGATCTTGGACTCGGACAACTTCAAGGTTTGCCTATGGTCATGCAAAAAGTCTGTGCTAATACAACAGCAACTCTTTGAGAATAGCTCAAGACATTCTTTGCTTTGAACAACCACCCAAAAATACTAACTAGTGAAAATATATAAATTTGTTACATAATATGCACACACACCTGAAAGGAAGCTTTATACATCAGGAAGCAGACATGTCCATGTAAATTTGATGACCTCCCAGAGAAGAAAGTGGCTGAAGAAGCATGACTTTAAACACTACAGATTTTAGAGGATTATTCTTAGAACAAGGAGTATACAAGGAAGACTGACATACAAGTTACAAATACTAAAAGTCAAAAAGAACAGTTAAGCAAGCAGAATTTTTGTAATGAAAGACATCATAAGCAATCAGCACTGATTTGATTGATCTGTTAAAGTCACAGGGAAAATTTCAACAAGTGAAAGGAAAAAGAAGTAAAATGTTTAGAACTCTGGGAAATATGGTCAATGGAAATAGAGCTGACCCGTGACAGGAATCCAATGTAATGATAAAAGTGCATATATTTATTTTAAGAATAAGTAGATTAAAACCAATTCTAGTATTTAAAGACTAACTCTTCTTTTAATTATTTATTACCAAACTATCTGTAAATATATCAGTGAAGAATTGAAGTGTGAAATTACTTCAAGCACACAGGGTTTCCAATTAAAAAGAAATAATACTATGCCTGTTCTCTTAATTTCTCAGAACATGCATTTTGAAGCAATTTTATGTTAAAAAGAGAATAACAAGCAACAGGTAAGGATGATGGAACAAAAAGACAGCTGTCAGGTTTTGCCTCCTTCAGGATGAACACTCTTCAAGAGCCAGCTTCCTGTCAGAAAAGTGCATGCAGATGCAGCTCTGTAGGTCAGGCAGGAATCACAAACTCATTCTGCACTCAGTCACACAGTATTTAAGGAGCACTTATGAAAACCATTGGGAAGGTAGCAGATAAACACAAGTAGCAATTAGGAGTCAATTCTATCAAAGACAGAAAGTGAACAGTGTTGACTCAAGATTAAGTATTGACTGTAGGAAATCCCATAATCGCTGTTCTTGACTTGTATTTGGAAAAAGCTACTAAAAAGGCAAGTGAACCCTGACAAATATCTCCATGAATGCCAAAACTGTCTAGAGAGTAACTAAGGGGGGGGGGNGGGAGACGCAGCTATTTAACAGGTTTTTTCTTCCCTGTTTTTACCAAAAGTATTAATACATTTTTTAAAAGGAATTTTAAACCAGTTCCAAAATTCTGATGCTCACATCCCTGTTGGGAACAGGCTTTACCATGTGGTCCATAAAAAAGCAAGAAAGCCACATGTCGTTCCCTACCCTCAAACTGTTACTCTTAGAACATACCATACACCCTGGTTACCCAGCTTCTGGTACTCAGGCACGGCATGATAATTTGTGAGGCTGTATCTTAAGTTCATAAACACCATCCTGGGCAGGATTATTTAGAAACTTTTTTTTAGTGTACAATAGAATTCTCTCTTTTCAGCAGTCCCAGTTACAGAACTGCTCATAGTCATCCCTCACGCTGATTTTTTGGCTCAGTAAGCTGCTCAGTTTTGCCAATTTGTTCTGGTGATGAAAATGGAGGATTTCTTAAGAGAATACCTGCTCCAGTATTTTGGGCATGACATACTTGTCATGGTTTAACCCCAGCCAGCAATTAAGCACCACACCCCCGCCCCCCAGTGGGACAGGGGAGAGAATCGGAAAGGTAAAAGTGAGAAAACTTGTGGGTTAAGATAAAGACAGTTTAATAGGGAAAGCAAAAGCTGCACGCACAAGCAAAGCTAAACAAGGAATTAATTCACTACTTCCCATTGGCAGGCAGGTGTTCGGCCATCTCCAGGAAAGCAGGGCTCCAGCACGTGTGACGGTTACTTGGGAAGACAAATGCCATCACTCAGAACGTCCCCCCCCTTGCTTCTTCTTCCCCCAGCTTTATATGCTGAGCATGACGTCCTATGGTATGGAATATCCCTTTGGTCAGTTGGGGTCAGCTGTCCTAGCTGTGTCCCCTCCAACTTCTTGTGCACCCCCAGCCTATGCACTGGTGGGGTGGTGTGAGAAGCAGAAAAGGCCTTGACTCTGTGTAAGCACCGCTCAGCAATAAATAAAACATCGCTGTATTATCAACACTGTTTTCAGCACAAATCTAAAACATAGCCCCCTATACTAGCTACTATCAAGAAAATTAACTCTATCCCAGCCAAAACCAGCACATACTGGAAGAAATCCACAGGGACATCAGACAGGGGATTTAAAAGTGGCATGACAGACTTCTTCCAGAAGTCAGGTATTAAGCACTGAGTGCATCAAATCATGATCTGACAACAGGCCACTAAAGGTGGCATCATGGTAGAAGTTTGTCACAGACCATGTGATCAGGATAAGAAGGCAGACAAAGTCTTCTTTAAATTACTCAAGAAAGTTTCTTGATCATGCCCTGGTTCTTATAGAGGACTTTAATTCAGCTAGCACCTATTCAAAGAGCAACACAGTGAGATGCAAGCCATCTGAGAGACTTCTGGAGTGTTTCAGGAGTAACTTTTAGATACAGGTATTGAGCGGGCAACTGGGAATGAAACACAGCTGGATCTACTGTTCAGATATACAAGGAAAATTTAGTTGGGGATATAATAAACAATGACAATGCCTTGGATGTAGCATCCAAGAAATAATGTAATTCAAGATCCTGAAGGCAGAACAGACCCTACACTTCAGGAGAGCAAACTTCCAATTATTCAGGGAACTGATAGGTGAGACCTATAGGAGACAGCTCTGAAGGGTCAACACACTCAGGATAGCTAGCAGGTCTTTAAAGACAACCTCCTCTAAATGCAAGGAAGTGATGAAAGCTAACAACAGGAGAACAAGGGAAGTGATTTTCCCCCTTTACATAGCACTCTTAGATTGCACCTAGAATACTGCACCTGTTTTTTTCCACCACTACAAGAAAGACTTTGTAAACTGGAGCAAGTTCCACATAGGGCCATCAAGGTGGTCAGGGTGTTGGACCACATGCCCTATGAGGAGAGGCTGAGGGAACTGGACTTGTTCAGCCTGGAGAAATGAATGCATGGGGGACCTCTGAGCTGCCTCTTAATACATACAAGGAGGTTATTGAGAAGATGGAGCCAGGTTCTTAACAGCAGTGCATGGCAGGAAGATGAAAGAAAACAGACCATGGCAGAAGGATGAAAGACAACAAACCAAAACTGAAACAAAGGAGGTTCATACTGGATATAAGGAAAACCTTCGTCACCATGAGGGATGGTCAAGCATTGGAACAGGCTGCCCTGAAAGGTTATGCCTGTTAAGCCATCCTGTGAGGTTTTCAAGAGCCTATGGGATAATGCCCTGAGCAACCTAGTCTGACCTCATCACTGACCCTGTTTTGAGCAGGAGGTTGGACTAGAGACCTCCTGAGGTCCCTTCCAACCCGAATTAATCTGTGACTGTATGAAAAGAAGAAACCACCAGAGTTCTGTGAGATCCAGCATTTGCATACTATGACAAGTGGAGATGCTATTCCCTCCCATTACACAGTCCGTAACTAGAGTGGCCACAATTATTTTGGAAAACCCTATTTGCCTTTCCTGCTTGGAAAATCCCAATGCCTGCAGGAGCTGAAGAGAGGGGAAGGCAGTGCGAGTTTAGAAGGCAGACAGTAATGTAGTATTGCCTTAAGTGTCACAAAACTTTATTCACAACTGTGACCTGTTCCATTGTGCTTGTTTCCCCAGACATTGTACAAGAACTTTCTCATGCAGCAGATCCTAAATACTGATGGATAGACAAGTCAAAAAGCTCCCAACAGTACAGATCCAGGATGAAGGAAAGCAGGGGAAACTAGAGATTCCTTTTCATACCACACTACATGTAGCAATCTGAATTAAAAAAAAACCCCGCAAGTGCATTTAAGCTTTGTGGATTGTGAAATAACATGTACATTGTTGTTCTACCTAGAAGTCTTGTGATTTGTTTTAAACACTATTTGAAACTCTAAGCTTCTCTCTGCAAGTATGAAATATTCAGGAGGAATGATGTTCTTCACTATCTATTCTGTTGGTGTTTACCAGCACGATTCATTGTGCCAATGCCACTGTCACTTCCTCATTTGCTGGCTTGCTAAATAGTCAGAGGAGGAAAAAATCAACCAGGAATTAACAAAGATCATACAATGTATGCATATGGAAAAATTAAATTAGATTATCTCAGACAGAGCTGGAAAAAACCCTCCTAAGAGTGGCACTGAATACACAAAATATTTGGTAGTATGAGAACAAAAACCTTCAAGTGACAGCATTTGCAACTTCAAGACAAGCAATTTCACCAGTCCTACTACCATGGAAGTAAACTGATTTTACCACAATGATGGTCAGATGGAGATTTACATGTTGTCTTTTCTTCATAAACGCAAAGAGCAGATGTTTCCTTTAAGCCCAAGCAAGGACATCAAATAGAGCAATTTACAGCATTTGGGGAGGCATAGCATCAGCCTGTAGCAGAAGCTGTGGCTATGCAACATCTTCAATAGTCTCAAAGATGACAGATTGGCTTTAACATTCAAACGCAGGGCCAAAGAGTCATATTTTTTTCCTCCATAATTCACTTCAATTTTCAAAGACTTGAAAACATATGCTTGGGGTCAAGGGGAGGAGAGTAAGGATTTGGGGCTTTTTTTACTTTAAGTTCCAGCAACCGCTTCTTCATCCTCCTTTTTCCATTCAAACTACAAACACTGCTTTGGAGGGCCTTCTTGATATGATATTCTCTCCTTGGTATATTCACATAGCTTGTCTGAATGACGATAGGTTTCACACTTGACAAGAAATTATCTTACACCACCCAGATGTATTAAGAACATTAAAAAATTAAGTCTTTAAAACACAAGACTTCAGTGGTTTAGGACACATCTACAGTTACATCTGTTACTAATGTGCCATATCTACCGCAGTGACACATATTATCCAAAATTGTATTTGGCACATCATCTCACCCTCTCTAAGAAAATACAAAAACATTTAAGTGTCTACAAGTATCAAATGCTATTCTTCTTGTCAGGCCTTACCAACTTTCAACATTACAATTTTGAAATTGATCCTTCCCAACTGTTAATCTACCTCAATATAATAAAAAGCAGTTTTTCCACAAGTGGGAAAATACCACAAGCATCACATACTAGTATTTATTTGCTATTGACACACTAACAGGGCTATACAAAGAATTCCAGGTTCCTTCGACCAGGAGAGAAACAAATCAATTTCATTTTGACCTTAATCCAATAGATGCTTTGGTCCAATTTTTTCTCTCACCATACTGGCAGCCTCCACTGTTCTCAAACACTTTCAAGAGAGCAGAGTGGCATGGAAGGCAGAATACATAGGCATGTGTTTTCATATTTTGGTGAAAGAAACTCTCTCTGGTTACATGAACAGTCAACCATGGTATGAAGTAGATCAGAGTAATGACCTACTACAGAGTAAAGAGAGCAATGATCTCCAGGCTTCTGTGGGGTTAGCATTCTCCTGGGTAAAATGGGAGATGCAGTTTGAAATTTCTTCAGGTAAAGGTGGGGAGAAGTGCTCCAAGCAGGAGTCTAACCATTTAGCTACTAGAAACAAGAAACCTCACAACTCTATGAAAAAGAACTAATTTAATCAGCTCTAAAAGCAATCTTTCAAGTGTTGTAATTGAAGTTATTTTATTTCAGAGCAAACTCTAAGACTCACAGTTTTAAGGCATGCTTTCTAGGCGAGTGAATCTACAGTAGCCAGCAGAACAGCTCACCTCTGTGCTGGCTGCTTCTAGGAAGGAAGCTAAGGAAACAGCAGGGAGGAAAATAAACTCAAGAGAGGTATCCTCCAGGGTAAGGCTGTAACACAGGGTGGCCAAGAAATTGTTCCAGCACTGCTGCTGACTATGCATGATTCATTTCTTAGATGACAACATCACTTACTTAAAAATAGCTAGCTATGCTATGTGGGCACTATGTGAACCACACATCTGTCTTCATCTAGCTATTTTTGTCCAGCAATATGTTTCTGCACACGCACATACCATCTACACAAAACCAATCAGCTAGGCATTGAATCCTTGCCGGTATTACTGTTTCAGGTGGTGGTTATACTGACCTATAATCACTCTACATCTTTCAGTGAGTATGAGAAGACTACATATGATTGACAGAATACTGCACTTTCTTTGACACTGAATATGGCTTAAAGGCCAAGCAACATTTGTTACAGGATTAACATTAATCAAAATCCCAAAGTAACTCAGGGATCCTAATGATGGCTTCATCAACTGCATGCAAAAGCTGCATATACTAGTGTAGTCTAAGCCGTAGGAAAAAAAAAAAACAGTAACTGATTTTTATTTTCAAACCAGATGGAAAACCGAAATCCATAACATTAGAAGTCACCACTTAGCAAAAAAAAATTACAAGAAGAATACTGAGATTACCACACATTGAGATCAGAGGATTTGAGTGGCTAAAATACAGGCATTGTGAGCAACTGTTTAAAAGTGTTTACTCCATTTTTGTCAAGGATGTTTCATCTCCATTCTTAACTTTCTACAGGTGAAGAGAGGCAGGGGGGAACAGAGGAGGAACATTGTCTAGAGTCCTCATGCAAATGATTCGTACTTTTATTCCCCCCCTACTTCAAATTAACACTTTAAAATATTGCATATATGTTGCAACAGTCTATAGATGGTTGCTGGATGTGATTTCACATTTTTAAGAGACTTAATAGCTCAGGACTGGGAACACAGTTCAGGTACATTTCCTCTGTAAATTAGCCACACAGTCCAGTGATGAAAAAATTGTTCCCTGGCTTCTGTGAAAACAATAAGCAACCTCTGTATACCTCCAAGTGAGCAGATTTTTCTATCACAACACCTGTTGTTTAAATTACTACTTAAGACCCTAATAGCAAGAAAACGATATTAGATAAGCAACACGATGTCTTTATGCTTTGCAAAATACCAAGTACAAAACTTAGTGTATGCTCAAGAACCTGACACCCTAGTGGATTGTTAACAGCCACAACAGTTAACAGGCACCAACTTCAAAGCCAAATCGCTGATGCATAGAAGTGTGATAGAAGCTCTTCCTTCCTGTTCTATATACTGGCAAATTAGTCTGACAGAAATCACTTACCCCCAAGATTCAGATACTTCTGAAGAGCATCGTTCTTGGCCAATTTTTTACCATAAGACTTAGAAGAGATATGTTTTAAAAACACATTCCTGCCTATAGAATATCCTGTTCCATACTGCATAAGACTGATGAACACCAGTTGTCCACTCTAAGAGCTACAGGGTACAGTCTCATACCTTATGAAAAGCAAGTATATAAAAGCTGTTAATCAAGCACCCTCATAGTTTACAGATCTAGAAAATAATCATCCCCATTAAACTATGACCTTCGTTTAATGAAAGCAGGTACTATTTTAAATGTCCTGGTAGCATGCTTTGCATGAGGATTTTTAACAGTTATCTCCCTTGTTCACCTAAAGCAATTTAGATTTAGTCAAACTGATTACAGTCTTTCCCAAAAAAAGTTCACTTACCATCCAGAAAAGGGTTCCAGTGGCAAATTCAGAATAATGCTCTATAGTAGATAGTACACTGAATATTAAACAAATCAGCACCAAGAGAAATCTGTAAAAAGAAAACAGTATTTAGTGACTTGTCAAGTTGAACTGCAAATCTAGATCTAGTTTTAGCGCTCTCATTTACCCAACTTTTTTCATCACAAGTACTTTGTGTTTAATCAGTTAATTCTTGCTAGTCAAGCGAATATCATCATTTTGCATTCAATAACTTTTAAGAAACATGGAACAAAAATGACAGGAAGGCTGAACACAGTTAAATCAATAGGTAAAACTCACATTATCAAGTATAATTTCCCATAGAAGCTTGTCATAGCGAATGTTTTCTGTTTCACTGATTGCTATATAACTGAAGTGCTGCAGTAGAAAGGTATCATAATTGATAATGCATTAATTAAAGTAGAATTAGACATATGACCGGAGTGAGGAACAGTAACTTCAATGAAATATGTTCCATTAAACGCATTCTGTAAATTCAGAACACACATAAAGACAGAAGAAATGGCTACTACCACAGTATTTCTAGTATCACCATTCAGATCAAGAAAAAAATTCAGAATTCTCAAAATATATACTCCTGCCCCCAAAAATAGTTTAAAAAAGCAAAACTGAAAAGTCATGAGAATTGGAAAACAAGATGTGCAATTGAATCCTACTTGATTAAATGCTTAAATGCTGGCAGAATACCCATTACTTTGATGCACACAATGTCTTGGCCATCTTTCCACCATTGGTAACATGTTAAACATTTCAACAATTGGTGAAAATGCATGATGTATAAAGAACTCTGATGGACAGACCAGAAAGACAGACTTCTGATATATTTGCACTACAGTTTTCACCATCTCTTAAGGTCATGCAGAAAACAAGAGAAAAGTAAGAAAACTGAAATTTCTTCCCCTAACAGCCAGAAACGCTCTCTCTTGTGTACCAGCTCTTCCAGCTGTCATTTCCTCTGATTCCCTGCCAAGAGGCTGTATCTAAACTCCTAAACTCCCAAACCAGCAATTAAAACCTTAACAACAGTCCTGCATGTGATGAGACATTTTTCCATTGAGAAACCCTTCTGAAGAAGATAAACACTACTGACAAGGCTAGCTCAAGAACTTCAAAGCAATGACAGACTAACAGCCCTGGTGGCTGTACTATTAAAATTGTGGGATTTCAGCAAACAGAAATAAACACACTAACTATACTTAGTGTGCTTTTGGTAGCTTTTACATGAAAAATATAGGAGGAAGACCTTATCAGGAAGGGGAAAATTCATGTTCAACCTAGAGACCACTGGCAAGACAAATTCCTTAGGAGTCTACCCAGGAACTTGCCCTGGTCAACATTTTTATCAGTGTTCCAGAAGAGGAGATGAAGTACACCTCATCGAGTCCACACATGACACCAAACTAGGGGTGCAGTCAATAAACCTGAGGGCAGAGACACTGGTTAGAGGTGCCTGGACAGGCTAAGGAACAAGCCTACAGGAATCTCGTAAAACTCAACATGAACAAATGTCAAGTCCTGCCCATAGTATGGGGCAGGCCCAAACCCACATCGGATGAAGACTGCCCATATCTTGGGCTGCATCCCCTGTAGCCCTGCCAGCATGTGAAGGGCGGTGATGGTTCTCTTTTGCCTGGGGTGGTGCACACAGATGGGGCCCCAGGGCACAGCACAGAGGTGACAGACCGGAGGGAGCTTGACAGAGGGCAAAAGCAGCATGAGGACAACCCTGACCCAGCATGAGCAGGGACAGGTGCCACCACCCTAATGGCAGGGGAAGCCCTGCCCCTACTGCCCACCATGTGCCCCACTTGCCACAAAGTCCTGTACATCTTCCAGTCACCTTTTCTGTCCCCTTCACCCATTTCTGCCCCCAGGGGTTGCCATTTTGTAAAACACTGTACACCACTTTTTCACAGACTGCCCTGTGACTGGCTGATAGGACCACTTGCCCCTTCCTGTCTACGTCAGAAAGGCGTCAGAGGGGGACGCTCCTTCCTATGATATACCCATAGACCCACAATTTTTATGTCATACCCCACGTGTTTTCATACTTCTCCATGATTGGATGGTTGCCATTTTTTTGAAACCATCATACCCACATGATCTCAGACCACCCTCTGACCGGCTGCTCATTTCATTTGGACCGGGAAGTGTTCATATAAAAAAATATATATACATTTTTCTATATATAGATATATATATATAGATAGATAGATATTTTTCTATATATAGAAATAGATAGACATAATATATAGACTATAGAATTGTGGTGGGTTGACCTTGGCTGGCTGCCAGATGCCCACCCAGCCACTCTCTCACTCCCCCTCCTTGACAAGACAAGGGGAGAAAATAAGATGAAAAGGCTTGTGGGTCAAGATAAAGACAGGGAGATCGCTTACCAATTACTGTCATGGGCAAAACAGATCCAGCTTGGGGAAAATTAACTTAAATTATTGGCAGTTAAAATAGATTTGGATAGTGAGAAACAAAGAAAACTAAAACATCTCCCCCCTCCCCCCCCCCTTTCCCAGGCTGAACTGCTCTCCTTCATTGCCAGCTCCTCTACCTTCCTCCCTCACGCATGCCTCAAGCGGGTCTTCCACGGGCTGCAGTCTTTCAGGATAAACATGCTCCATCACGGTCTCTCCAGGGATTCAGGGGAATTTCTGCTCTGGAACCTGGAGCACCTCCTCCCCTTCCTCCTGCTCCTCTCACCTTGCTGCTCGCAGGGCTGTTTTTCACACTGTTTTCTTCCTCTCACCTCAGAGCCTATGCTGTGTTTTTGGTCTTTCCTAAATGTGTTTTCCTAGAGATGCCCCGTCCGTGGCTGAGGGGCTCAGCTGTGCCCTGTGGTGGGTCAGTTGGAGCCAGCTGGAACCATCTGTGTCCAGCACAGGGCAGCCCCAGCCTCTCCTCACAGAGGCTGCCTCTGCAGCCCCCCTGCCAGCGCCTGGGCACCAAAACCCAATACAAGAATATAAAATATGGAATATAGAATATAGAAAATAAATATATGTATAAATATAAAGGAGTATACAAATAGATACAATATGTTACTTATTTACTCATAGATGCACTTTATATATATACACACACTACAGAGTACATGTATTTATATCTGTGTATATATAGCATATATCCACATATGTAGATAAATTATATATAACATATATCAGAAAAAGCATAGGTATATAATGCATAAAACATGCTTTAAAAAGAGCTAATGAAATTAATATTTAAATGCAAATAGAAAGTTAATTAACACAAGTAAAAGGCAGATTCAGGGCCCCCAGCTTTACAAGGCAGCTGAACAAGCACTAACATGTGGGCTGAGGGAAGTCCACAAGGGTGAGCGGCACCAGCACACTGCGGGGACAGGAACAAGTTGGAACATGCCTGAGGACTGCGCCCTGCGCAGCCCCCTCTGCGTGGAAAGCAGAGACCCGTCCTGTGAGCTGCACCAAAAGAGCCCCGCATCCAGTCCCAGACAACCAGGATGGCCATGGCCACCCCATGTAATTGGGGCTGATACCGTAAAAGCCGGTTAAAAGAACTCTCTAAGACTCAATTTTGGAGTTTAGAAAGCAGGCATTCTTTTATTACAGCGCCGGATGCACGGGGGAGAATTCCTCCTAGTGTGCATACCTACTGGAGTTCATTTTTGACATCTATACATGAAAGATAACACACCATGCCTATCTAATACATAATCATTAGTCTGACTAAGCATCCTCTTCTTCCATTGGCCTGTATTTGTCTCGCTTCAGTTTTAAAGTTACAGTGTGATTTTAATTAACTGCGCATGCTTACCAGGAGTGGGAGGGGGTAGTTCTTTTCGTCCGTCAGTTGAGTCGGTGGTCGCAATCTTCCCCCTGCCAGAATTACCTTTCCCCCAGTTTCCGTGCTTCAGCGCCTTCTGGGCCAAGACGTTCCCTTTTATCACTGCTGACTGATTTGTGGCCTTCCCTTATCTTCACAACCTTCTTTGTAGCAGGATGTTTCCACTGTCAGTCCTTGAAGTTCTACTGAATTGTATTCTTTTAGGCGGTTCTTGTAAATGAGGCATTCATTGCTAAGACTTTCTTATCTGGCCTAAGCATTATTTACTGCCTTGTTAAAATTCTCAGGTGTTAGTTTCTACTCCTAACTGTGATCCTTTCTTAATTACTAATAACTACTAATAACTCCTGCACTATTTTATTTCATCCAAGAAGAATATATATATACATTTGAGGTAACAATTATGTCCACCACAAAAGGCACAGCGGAACCTTCTATCTTTTAGCTTTTGTTCAAGGTATCAGGGCAGTTGCTGGGCTCGGCACAGTGGCTTGGGCAACGCTGACTGTGAAAATGGGAATCCCCAACCGTCTGGGGCTGGGGTTGTCCGTACAGTGAGCCTACCACTTCTAAACTCCATGCAACAGCCCCAGTCCCAGCACCCCATATGGTCTTCCTAATTACTAGTGTAATCAATCATAGTACTTCATGACTGTATGCCACAATGTCCTTCAAAATCTGTTACAAATGAAACCCAATCACAATGATGCAATGCAAATCTTGCAAAGAACTTGCAGTATTGATGGTATAGGAAGGATGAACTTTGATTTTGCCCATCCTAGAGTTTACTTTGGGTTTTCCAAAAGGTGAGAAAGGATGTTTTTCTCCTCCAGAGAAGCTGAATAATGCTCCAGTATATCCAATTCTCTTGATTATGGGATTCAGTTTGATTACCACTGGCTCAACTCCTCTGTGAACATTTTTTGCTCCAATAAGTAGAAAGAGAGAGAAAGACAGATTTATCCCCAAAGTTCCTGATAACATAGTGACTCGTGTTGAGGAGCTTTGCTGCATCCATTCTACAAACCATCACAACAATAAACACCAGTGACTAAAACTTCTGTCAATAGAAATAAGAGATGAATTAGTTCTTCACATCCAAGCCCCAAAGACAAGAACAGTAAGTCTAGAACAGGTACAGCAGATATAAGAAATGAAGCATGTTCTTAGGGCCAAATTCACTACTTAGAAGTCAGTATAATCATATTGATTAATTATTTACATACAATGTCCATTAACACTAAATTTTTAGTAGCCTAAATAAAATGGTACCAGTATTGAATTCCAAATGGGATTCACCTTTTACTATCAAAAAGCTAAAAGTTACCAGAGACATTAAAGTAACCAATATTTTATGCTTCCTAACAAAGTAATTGGCGGTCAGGGAGCAGTGAGAGTGAGGCTGCTCCATTAAAGTCAGGCACCAAGGGTGACAACAGCACAGGCAAGGCCATCCCCTAACTCACCAGTATGCAGATTTGCAATACCTAAGGAGGGCTGAGGTGGTGAGAATAACCAGCTCCATCAGCCCTTCAGTGATTTTTCACACAGGGTGAGGTAGGGAGGCAGGTCCAGCGTCCTTTCAAGAAGCCCAGGCAAGAACAGCAAGGGACATGACTGTAACATAGGTCCAAGGTCTGTCCAAGAGACCGGGACTGGTGCAAGACTGGAGGCGAAGCTACCTACAACATAGATTCAGGTTTAGCACTTGCAAAGAACTACTTGTGTATGGAAACACCCAGAATACATGTTTGTCTCAGATGGAGGGTAGACTGAGCCAATATTCTTTATGCAGCACATTCAAACCACAACTAGAACCAGGGAAAACTGGAGAATGCTAATATCAGTGGGCACACAAGGGCCCTTCAGCCTTTCTTCTTGTAGGAATGCTTCAGATTTTTAGACTGCCTCAGGATCCCCAGGAATACTGAACAGAGGATAATGAACACTGAAAACAATTCTCATTCACATAACTGATACGCTTGGTCCAGTCATTCACACACTGCAAGTCAACTGCATGTAGGTGCTAACACAGGCAAAGAGAGACAGTTGTTTCTCAGCTGCCACACAGAAAACAGCTGACTTTGTTCAAGCCTAAAATTGGATTTGAAGTTAAAAAAAATCCTGCTTAATATCTAAAGTCAAAGGGAAAGCATGATGCAAGAGAAACTGAAGCAAAGAAACTTCTTACCAGAAAGATTGCTTTAGGAAAAAAAAAAGAAAAAAAAAAAAAAGATAAAATCCCCATCTTGTTTATGTGGTTGTTTCTTGAAACCAACACAGTCCAAATTCAGCATATGACCCCTTTTAATAAAACTGGATAATCAAACATTACGTGTAGCAAATCTATACACTTCTGCAGACAAAAGAATATGAACGAGTCTTTAGTTCAAAAATATCAAGCAGCTAAGTTAGCGCATTTATAGTTAATATATCAGCATTTCCCAAGGTATTCGAGCATGGCCAGCATGTTGAGGGAAGTAAGCCCTCCTCTCTGCTCAGCAGTAGTGAGACTGTGCTGGGAGGGCTGGTCCCCAGTTTGGGCTCCCCAGTGCCTACAGGCAGCAACAGCAGGGAGCGACTCTGTTAGAGGGTCCCCAGGATGGGGCCAGGCCTGGAGGACATGGCCTGCGTGGGAAGGCCAACAGCACTTCCCATGGCGCAGGAGTAGCCTTTCTCTCAGGCAAGGAATATGGCCCACAGGAACAGTCCCAAGGAAAGCAGCCCTCAGCCCATCAGCCCCCCCTGCCCTTCCATCGTAGGGCAACCTCCACTCCACAACCTCGCTTGGGGTAGAACCAGGTATGTCCCTCCCCTCAAGTTGGGGACCAAGCCATGCATGAAATTGTAATGGCCTCCTGATGTGACCAGTGATCTCACTGAAGCCATTCCTGTTACAAGACTGTTACAAGAAGGACCTCCGGTGGTGGTGGGAGACCGCCACAGGGATCGTGGTGTCCCTTCCTGCTCAAGGGCTTCTGGCAGCTATGAGTCAGGTGGGTGACTGTGGGAGAGGAGAAAGGACACAGAGAGGAGGAGGAGCAAGGTGGGGAAAACCACAAGGGACAAATGAGCTTCCCTCTTCCAAGCAGCAGCAGCAGCCCTGCAGCCCATCCAAGACAACTCACCCCAAGACAAGCTAATGATTTTGGACGAGCTGGAGGGGTAGCCGCTGCCACAACATGCACCGTGGCTGAGGTCCCCCCAAGAAGAGGAAGCAACAGATGACCCTGCAAGATGGCCATCACCTCTCCTCCCCACCAGCCTGGGCCCAGCTCCCTCAGGAAGACCACCATGGCTCAGTCAATATCTACTTGCAAGGCTGAGCATACTGTGCAGCAGTGGCAAAGGCCCTCTGATGGCTCTTGGCCACTGCCAGAACTGGGACAGGGCTGTCACCTGGATGACAGCTATTGCTCCTACTCCTCCTGCATCCCTTTAGGAGTCATTCAGGAAGGACAATGCACCTAGCACAGGCCTTGGACATTCACTGGAAACCATGATCATCTCACCTGACTTTCCCTCTCCACCGCCTCTAGCTAATTTCTCAGTTTCTCTCCATCACTTAATGACAACTCCATTTCTTTAGCATCCTCCCCCTGCATAGGTTTCTGTCACCTATTTGCACTTTAAAAAGTTCTCTACCAATTACCTACTGTTACAGGATAATTACTGTGTAGTTACTGAAGAGTTAGTCAAAGTACACATACTTTGTAGTGACTGTTTTCTATAAAGGGGAAAAACAAATCTGCACAGGACAATTCTGTGTGATGCTCATCTCAGGAATTTGTGTGATTAGATTCTGTTCTTAGGTTATTTTTTAACTATTTCTGTCAGCTACAGGAGTGAAAGTTATGTTATTTATTTGAACTCTTAGTCTCCCTTCAGACCTTGTTTAAGTGATTGGTAGCAAATGGTACATCTCTAATACGCTGAAACAGTAGCTATCTTGGTGAGAGAGTTTACACTGGCAGCCCAGGCACTTCATGTGTTAAGTTTTGTTCCTACAGAAACAATTAAGGCTGTGGGCCTTTTGTAAATCAGCACTGTGAAACAGAAGGGAAAAAGATCATCTATATAGATCTATTTTTTAAATTCTTTTGCTGATGAGCTTGCAAAGATAATGGCTCCTCTCTCTTTACTCTGAACTGTGAGCTCTGCTGGGATAAGAACAGCTATCCACCACTACGTATTTTGTTTCAGGTATTACTGTAAAGTAGATTTTCAGATGCTTTCAGGTAAGTGTGGTACCATAATATTGTAAGATGATAACTAAAAAGAAAATAGCACTAATGCTTATCATATATGTTTGGGGTTTCTACAGAAGTAAAGGACTAACCAGTCTAAATTATTGGATTGGCAAAACTTAGGGATTCAGAAACTGAACCCTTGAGAATCAGACATGCAATTCCACTATGCATGCTACAGGAAACAGGAAGAAATAATAAATGCCATTCTTTCCAGCTTTGTAAATCATAACTCACAAGGAATTAGACAGAATACTGATGTTTATTATAATGCTTAAAGGTAATTCTCTACAGTACTTTTCTGTTTTCATCACCTTAATAAACATTTTAGATTGTTTTCATATCTTTATCTAGCTGATTTATTTCAATACAAATCAAAATTTAGCATTTAAAACATTACTCCTATCTTACACAAAACAGAAAACGGTCTTCCTTTTTTCTTCTAAAAAAATATAATGGGAATATAATAGAAAAGGAACTGTCTAAATTGAGTAAAGTCCATATGAAGGATGACTTTACCATGCCATATAATAGAAGAATGAATAAGAAAACCAGTCTCATAAACTGTAATATTGGTGAGCTTTTCTTGCAGGTCGCTTTTATTTCCAGTGCTTAGTTGCTACTACAAATCACAGCAAATATGTGGTCAATTCCCAGTCCAACTTGTCTGGAGCTGCCAATGGGCCCTGTTATCAGCACCCTGCTCTGCCCACTCTACTTGGGTGCTGTGGATTAAAACAGGCACCCTGTTGGTGAGGACACTGTCCCTGCTTATGGCGGGGTCAGCCTCTGCTCCTGGTTCATTCCCTCTCATGGAGTAGCCCTAACCTTGCTGACAGACCCATAGGAAAGAGCAGCAGAAAGAGATTGTTACGCAGAGTCACAGGAAGAAACGGTCACGTACCACCTCAACCTCTCACAATGCCCATCATCTTTATGGAAGAGTTTTGATGGATTGAGTATAACCCGTGCTGAATATACTGAAAGTTGAGACCAGAGGTGAGGGAGGATGGGGGTTTAATGTGTTTGATTGTTTGTGGTGGTCTCTTTTTTTCAATAACCAAATCAGTGATCAGAAGTTTGTGTTGTTTGGCAATAAAACCCTCAGAATTCCCTGGCTCGAGACTGTTCTGCCTGCGACTCTGGGCTCCTGGATTGTTTGAGTGTTGTCCTGGGAGGTGGAAGATGTGGGTATGAATCTCCTCAGTCTCAGAAGGGTGTTAAGCCCAAGCACATGCTTTAGCTCCTAAGCAGAAGCAGCAGGAGCTAGTCATTAGCACCAAGTAGAAAGACTGGACCAAACATAGGGGAATGATTTTAGGCACCTAGTTGTAAGGTGGCGGCTTCAGATTGTAAAGCCTGTTCTTACCTAGGCATACAGTTCAGGGCTGTTGGTTCTATCCCGAGGGTCTGACATCTTGATCTACTGGTAGTATTAATAAATAAATAAAAATTATAATGCATTGATTTCCAAAGGGGAATTTTTCAAATGTCAATATTTTTTCTGAAAACTGCTTAAAGGAGACTAAGACACCTAAAGAAGCAAGCTTTTTGAGGTTCCTACCTAACCTCTCAAAGGGCAACAATCTTCTGGATGCCTTCAGTAAACCTCTCCTGATGCCTAGCCGCTATCTGGTTCTCTTGAACTCTGTTCCTGAGTATGCCCTGCATTGGCCTTGTCTTAGCTGAGAGCCAGCTGGTAAAGGCCAAAGATTCAGCAGCACTGTGTAAAAGAACAAGCCAAACCTGTGCTGCCAGGAGTAAAGGAGAGAAGGACCCCATGGGGAAACATGTTTATCATGCTTACTGAAAAGTGAAATCTGATTTCTCTGAGTCTCTCATATTCAGGAAGCTGTTTCACCGCTGTTGATGGTGTTAACAAAGAAAAATGTGTTCATGGTGGGCATCTTAATGATTTCTAGTTCTTCATTAACGGCAAATACCCAGGGCTGAAATGTCTTTAGAAAAAAATAAGGCCGAAAGGGAAAAGAGATCCAGATAACACATCTTAGTCAAGGCTAGCAGCGCTTTTAGCACAGGACAGATCTTAGCCACGTTCTCATGATTTACTAGTTACACAGCCCATCACCCAATCCTGCTACTTCTTTCACTTCAACATACACAAGTTGCCGAGCATTTTATTCAGCAGTTTTACTTCCAGCCCCAAATGTTTATCTCTTTGAAAACGGTGGTATGTTATAGAGGGTACAGAGATCTCTCCAAGTCATAATAAAACTGACACACTGCTTTAATGAGCCACTACACTGACCAAAGATAAGCCAGCCAGCAGAGGGGGCAAAAGTCCCACTTTAGTCCCGTAGGCAGTATTACTGGAGAGTGATACTCCAAAAAAAGAAATCCAGAGCAAAGCATTGAGAAGAGACACTGAAACACAAGCCAGCCTTTGTCAAATGGAAAAGAGCAAGTTGATAAGGAGTTTATAGCATAAGTGTATTACCAGCATCCAACACGAGAAGAGTCTAGGCATGGGAATATGCAAATCTTTAGCTTTTCCTTAACACAGTAGCACCGCTTTCCATGTAAAGAAAATGCAGACATACAAGTAAGGTAACCAGGGTTATATGATTCTCCTTTTCTTCTTACATTTAATATGAGAGGAGTACATTAGTACACAGAAGCCCTCACAGGCACTGAGTACCCCACTCGGTTGGGTGTTGTGCTCCATCAGGCAGTTTCTTTATCCAGACAGCTTTTACTTCCAATTAGCAATCCCAGTGATGGGTAAATGGAGAAAGACACAAAGAGGTGAACAGAGTTGTCCATACCTCAGGACAGTGTCAAAAGCATACAGAACTTGGATCTCTTGAAGCTCAGACCATCCTCCAGTCAATAGTCACAGGAACTTTGCTGGTCCCTGGAATAACCACACCAAACAACTCAAGCATAAATTTATCAAGCACTTCTTGAAACTAGTCAGTCTGTTGGTTCTCATCCTTTTTATGAGACTGATGTTCCACTCCTACCATTGTTACAGATCTTATTTCTAGGCAAAATGCATGTATAAAGGTATGGAAATATTCCTCTGAGTACAGCCCCATAATTTCTTCCAGATCCCTGCCATTTCAGTTACTGCCTTTCAAAATCCCTTTGTCTTCTTTTACTGCCCTCGCTAGTAATAAATAAAAAGCCAGGGGTAATTCACATTCTAAATATTGTCTATCAAGATATACTGAGGATGACAGTGCACTTTTCACCTTTTCTCCTTTTCCACTCTAAGTTAAGCAAGGAGAAGAACTGGATATTCTCACATACCCTGCAGATATTATCACTACATCTTCAACCACATCTCCTATTAGGCCTCAGAAAAAGTAACCAAATTTGTAAACCTCAAAAAAAAGAGGTTTACAAAAAGAGGTTTAAAAAAAAAAAAAAGAGAAAAAGGTGATGCAAAGTGCCAAGATGTATGTGCATAAGGATGAATAAGGGAGGACAACTGGTGCCATTTATTTACTAAGGGACCCAGAACTGTCCAAAGGCTGCTAATACAGCCTGCAAATTTTGTAAATTCCAGCTAATTGTTGCTTCCCTCCTGTATTTATGTTTTGAGACTCTCTCTCTCTTTTTCCATTTCCAAAACACACATTAAAACCATTCAAAGGACCCTTTAAATTCACTTAATTTATGGCACTTTATATTCTGGCCAGTGAGTGTCACTCCTTCCCAGTGAATAACAAAGGCATCATTTTGCTAGCACAGGATAGGCTGAACATTCTACAGATAAAGTATCATGTCCTCATATAAAATGCATTTGAAATGTAGAATCACTGCTTATCACTCTTGGTCATAAAAGATCAAGACTTGCTTTTTGCAAGAGGGGAAGGGTGAGCTTCAGAGCATCTGGATATATTCCAGTTTCAATAACATCCTTTCCCAAACCCAAATCGTAATGTAAAACCCTCCTGGTAATGTCAAGCAGAAAGTTTTTCTCTTTGTACACCACACTATTAACAACGTCAAGCACTGAAGTGCCCACATCTGGTGACCATGCTTGTCACTTCTGTCAACTGCATGACACAACAGAATGATACCTACAAAGCATATAAAAGTTAAAGCTATCGGTGAAGACACACCTTGGACTGGCATTCAGAGCAAGGCAGGCAAGGACGGTATCAGCTCTAAGCAGTACTAGACTACCATATTGTGTTATTCCAAGACAGCTCAAAGTAGGGACACATGGACTTGAGACTCTTGACCTTGACTCCAAAATATGAGAAATTATTACAGCCTCTTTATTGGAACCTGGAAGAATAACAAGCCTGGCATAGAAACATTAGGTTATGTCAGAAAGCCTGATATTCAGCCTGAATGCCAGAAAGCACAAGGAGACTTCAACAACTAACACCATGATGGGGAAATGAGTGGTTGCTTTGTCCAAGGGATAAAAAGCCATGCTAAGCAGTGGCAAAAGCAACTGAACCATAAGCAATGAGGTGAATACTGATTAAGTTGCAGTGAGAACAAAGTCAAAGATAACCGCAGACTAATGAGTGAGTAAGGACATCAAGTTCTTCGCAACTACCAATAGCGAGAACAGCAACAAAAAAACCTCCAACAAAAAGAAAGCAAGCTCAGTTCAAAGGCAGTTCAACTAGTCAACCAGTAAGCCATGAATTGATAGTAAAGTTGTTGTTCCAGTAATCTCTAATCACAGCAAAGCTCTGGTACAGAAACAGTAGGTTTAGAAAAGAAGACTGTACAATAATTTGCATGGAATTAGAGACACATGCTGCAGGCATCAGTCTGTTGCACAGCTCAGCAGCAAACTGCAGTGGCAGCATTCTTGCAAGTAGTTTGTCACCGGAGAAAGCTGTGTTTTGTAAAAAAAAAGTTCTCTTCTTACTGAGCCCACCTTGGCTGAAAGATACAGCCATCAAGTGTCCTCAGTTGTAAATTCTACACCAATCTCAGTGATTTTCCCCCTTTATGTGATGGGAAGACCATACTTATTTTCCAGCAAGGCAGTTTACGTGAGAGAAAAATAGTGTTAATAGATATTAAAACTGCTAATAATTACCCAGACAATTGTCAAGACCCTGTGGGCGCTGATCTCGGCCTGCCCCAGTCCCCAGGGAGAGGCTTGATACTTGGGGCTGGGACTGCCCTGGCTGCCCCCTATCCTGCCCTGCTCCCTGGCTGGTGTGCGTGATGGCTGCTGGCTGCAAGGTCCTGCCCTGCTGGCCCTGGGGAGCCCCCGATGCTTCCCAGGTCCTGGGGACCCGCCGGCCCCCGCAGAGCCCTGACAGCATCCAACCATTCCTCGCCAGGCAGGGCAGGACTAACTGCTTCTACTGATCCCCTTTCTGCACTGTAACATTGTGTGACTGCTTCCATATGAAGCTTTCAAATCGCACTGAAACAGGTACTTTTGTAGAATTGTTTTTAAATCCACTGTCCTATACTGAAGCCTTTCAGTGAGACATGAAACTGTGCTTACTGAATGTTCACCTGCTGTTTTAGGCTGCAGGTGCTATTTATTACACCAAAGGTGAATTGAGTTTTCCTAAGTGAGTAACAACAAAATACTACAAAAGTGAAGGCATGATCCGGGGTTGATCGTGTCCTCCTGGTTCCAAAATATCTCATGGATTAATGAGGAGCCTCTTCCTAGGTTGCCTGGTAGAATCTGTACTATTAGATACCAGAACCTAGAAATCACTTTTCACAGCTGTGATTTTACCATGATGTAGGTTAGTCTAAGGTTTTTCTTGCTGAACAGCTGTTTTAATTGTTGACTACACCAACTGTACTGGTACCTAAGGATTTAGTATTTTAAAAAAACATCTGAAGAGTATATGTAACCCTTTTTAATAAAAAAAAAGTAGAAACCATTATGCACACACAGAGGAGAAAAGCCTTACATAGCAATCCTACGGAAGCCTTTATAAAAATACTGCTTCTTTAGCTACCGCTGGATTAAGGCACTTCTAAAATAGGTTGCAGCCCACAGCAGGAATCTGTTTTCCTTCACACACAAAACCTAACTGAGTGACTGCAGCACATCTCCCTCTTGAGCTGAATTAGCGAACTTATTACCAGCAGATCACCCAGACTGCTAAAGACCATTTTGCTTCCTGATGTATTAGTGAGAGAAAGCACAAATCCCATCATCTGACTAAGTTTTGCCAATACTACATGACTACTAACATGTGATTATTCGTTCAAAATGAGAATATTTTGGGGAGTGTGAGACAGACAAATATGTTATAAATCAAGCCTGACTTAAGAAGATTCTTAAGAAATTAAGAGTGGGGCTCAGATTGAGGAAAGCAGCTGGGGAGTGTTCAGATCTCAGTTAGTTCATTATGATAGGAAAAAAGGCAAAAAGGAAAAGAAGAGATATGCCAGTTTTAGTTTTTGTAACCTATTTAAGATGGTCTGCTTATATACAAGAAAAGGGTTCTCACCATGATGAATTTCCATTCAGAACTATTATTTGATGCTTTTTACAGCTTTCTAAGCATGTAATATACACTTGGTCAAAGGACTGGAGTGCTATATTTTCCTTTATATGAAGGGAGAGTAATTCCTGGCAAAGGGCTATGATGGAGGATTACAGGGGGAAGGTAACGTGTAAAATGGCCATGGCAAAATAAAACCTCTGACTGAAGTGCCGCTAGCATTGGAGTTTTGCTCACTTGATAATTTCTTGTGCTTCTGTTGTCTTGTTTTGATGATACAGATTCTTTTCTGTTCATGGTGTTTTCTCATCTCATTTCCTTCCACAGTTTTTACAGCTAAAATGGCTATTCTCTATAGAGATGGCGAATTCTGGACACCATTTTAGATGCCAAACAGGCGACAACAGGAACCTGTTTTGCAGGTAATACCTGCACCTCACTTTAATTTCTGTTATAACCATAAATGGTCATCACTTCTAAAAATTAAGATTATAAGATAAATTATTAAACTTAATATTGCCAATAATAATGTATTCCGAGATCTTGAATTTTTTATTGAGACTAAAAAATCATAAACATTTAACAACACTTGAAGGGTTCTTTATCTATCTTCTTATTTTTTAGTTTTTAGGGTTAAAACAGTGAAAGTTAAAATATATATAATTACATTTAAATAGCTGTACTGTTTATATAATATTGATTTATATAATATTGATTCCAGGAATCAGTACACTAAGAAAGACATAAAACAGATTCAGATTTTTATCTTGAATATAAAGATAAAATAAAGGTAAGAATCCCAAAATAGAACCATTGAAAGTGTTATTAGTTGTAAACAATTTGGATGATGAAAACAAACACACTCAAATATATCAAAATAAAGTTAAGCTTCTTACTAGCAAAGGCATCTTGAGAAGCAGATAGCATTTATTGCTTTCTGTATCCAAAGGTCAATTTTCATGCTCATGAGAGCTCATACTCAAATTAAATGCTGTGTGTTTTTACATACCATAAAAAGTGAGAATTACCTGTTGAGTTCCTGATATGTTAACAAAAATTAAAAATTAAAATGTCTTTTTCCTGTATGTTGCAATGACTATTTCAGAAGCTGTAAAACATGCTGATCCCATGACAGCAGAATTTGCTCCCGACTTCAGCTCTGCTCCATAACCTCCCGCTTGAAAACATAACCTTAAAAATAATACACTACATGTTGCCATTGTCCATCTGAATCTACAGAGAACCCAAAACAATGGAAAGGATGTGTCAGGGCTCTCAGGACACCAACAGGCTCTAATTGCCCTGAGATCCGTGATTATCAACCCAGTACATTGGGTCTTCCCACTAATGCCTCATCGCCCAC
Organism: Fregata magnificens; assembly: GCA_013389945.1. Taxonomy (NCBI): domain Eukaryota; kingdom Metazoa; phylum Chordata; class Aves; order Suliformes; family Fregatidae; genus Fregata; species Fregata magnificens. The sequence goes on along the minus strand of WAAD01032510.1, from coordinate 224,713 downwards.
TTTCCACCAGCAATCCACTCCTGGCCTGCAGTCGTGGTACAAAGGCAGCCAGAATATCACGGGAAGCAGATTTTGATTACTAAATTACTTTGTGGAAAGCTTCAGTACCTCATCTACTGGCAGGGCTATGGACCAGATTAACTTTCCTGGGAACTGGTGGACAACATGCATGAAGCTAAACCAAGTGGTTTTTTACAAGTCTCCCCTCCAAAACTAGACCTTTGCTAAGTACAGGGACACACCTTGACAAGAACAGGGTTGCTCTTAGGGCTCTGAGTGCATCAACAGGCTGTATTTGCTCTGGTCAGCCTTTTGGTACACTCAGTGACCTGGCAACATGTGTGATTATTTCCCAAATTCACCTCAGGGCATGTCTACACCAATGTTACTGGAGCTGAAACAGGTACACCTGAGATTGCTTTGAACTGGCTAGCCTGGGAACTGCTGGTGACAGAGTATCTTAGCATAGGTTAGCTGCCTAAAATGCTAGGTGTGCTTTCTGGTCTGCTGTGGTAGCAGTATCTGATCTAACTAGTTTAAAGTGAGTGCATGTATGCTGCCACGTCCTGGAGCAACATGTCCTCAGGGAGCAGCTCAGGAAATCTGCAGTCCCATAGCTGTGCAATCTTTTCAGATGTTAAACAAAGCAGCATTTCTGCTCTCAAGTGTCTCTTTACACCTAGCATCTCCTTCCACATCTCTTGCTGCTACCTGCCTGCAGCTGCATCCTGCTCTGTACGTTCCCTGCCACCACCTGACCGGCACATTCCTTGCACTCTATATTCCCTGTGCTGTCCCATAGAACCATACAGAGGAGCCAGAGCTACGTGCCAGGTTGCAGGGAAAGCTGGCAGAACAGAGCAACAGTGAAGGCTAACGGAGCCCACAAGACCATGTATTGATGCGAAGAACAAGCTTCCTCCTTGCTCTCTGCAGAGCAAAGAGAGATTCTGAGCCAGCACTCACACAACAGCAGGATGACTTACATGAGCTCAGTGGTACTAGCTTGAGAAAAGGAGAAAAGCAGGATGCAAGCCTGAAAAATAATCCCTGGCAACAGTGCCATTTTTGCAGCTGTGTTCCACAGTCCTTTGTATGTGGAACAAACCACTCTGCGTTGACAAAAAACTATATTTTATTGTCCGTTACATTTCAGGTATCACTGGGAAATACTGTACAAGATTATCTACATTTCATTCTTTCCATGAATAACATGAAGAAAAAAGATTGTTCAGTAGGCCTATACAGCATTAATTATTACACAGAAGATCCAGAATACAGAAACAAATATTTTTTCTAGTGTGTATAATCTCCATAAAAAGCTCTGTCTTTCCAGTACTATCTATCAGCTGAAAGTAGTGAACAAACCAAGACTCTCAGTTCTACTGCTCAAGCTTGCACTTAACATGTGGTAATTTTCTGTTGGCTTCCTCCAGGCTCTGTGACAGTCTTATACTGTCCAGTTTTGAGTCCCAGAAGACAGATTCCTCTGAGTGCAAGAGGTGTCTTGAACCAAGGCCTTGCCAATACCAAGAGCTCCTTTTTGATCACAACTCCCCAAAATGCTGGAAATCTCCCCCACTAATGATGCTTTACATTTCAAACACACCTGTTCTTCCTTTTTCCATGTAATCCCAAACAGAGGACCTAGACCTGAGACGCTAATAATCTTGCTGTACAGCCTGAGGGCTGCTGCAGTCTGTCATCTCCATGAGGACAGAAAAGCCTGCTGAAGTGAGTGGGAATGGCAAGTACCTAATTGCTACACCTCACAACCAACATGAAAGTAGATCTTCCCATTCTTTACTTGAAGTGTTTAGAAATTGAACTTGAAACAGGTAAGGGATAGTTTCTGGTATTACCAGCCACAGTCAGATAGACTGAAGATGGCAAAAGTAACAGGAGCATTTTAAGGTAGATATAAAAACATATACAAAACCCAAAATGGTGCTGTTCCAGGCAGTGATCTTACAGTATATAATCTCCCTTTCACTTAACACAGGTAGCCGTTCATGAGTGGACACACCCTCAGTTTGAAGAAGCTCGGACTGCTCTCCCCTCTCACTGGATATGTGTGTCCTGGAGGGGGAGACAGGAAAGGGCTGGAGCTGAGACCCTTGAGGTGCCATTCAGGACCTATGGTTTACATAGCGGCCCCAGAGACAGGTTTTAGCCATTGCTGGTGACGCCCCTGCCATAGCAGTGGAGCTGTTTACACTCTCAGAGCACACCACAGGCTGTTGGAAAGAAGCCATGGGGTTGAGCCGGGTAAGTGGTATCTGCGTTATGACAAAAGTGCTGGAGACAAGTAGCGGAAACAAAGGTCAAGTCCTCCCTGCACCCCAAGTAAATCCACTCCCACAGAAACAAACAATCCTTTTGCACCTTTTTCTCTAATTCAGTGGAACAGCATTTCCTTCTCCATCTGATATCTTTAAACCAGCAATGAGCGCATACTGCCTTCATATTTTTTTAAGGTTACTACCTCTGTCATTGAGCCATGCACCAGAATGCAGGTTAGTTTTGACAAGTCTAACCTTAAAGATAAACGGTTTAATTAATTGCCAACTGATCTGCAGAATCCAACAAGCTACAGTTCTGTTGCCTCTTAGGCAATCAGGAAACCTCCTTGTGGATTGCTCCTAACAGCCTCTGGGATGCTAAACATAGCTCTAACCAATGACCTTTTCAAACATACTGGAGAAAAAAACCTTGGGTGAGCGCCAAACTCCCTATAAAGAGCAGAACAATAGTTGACTATGTGGCGCCACATACAAACCTTTAGCAAGACTCACCACTAAATACCACTGGTTTGTCTTTAGGTCTCACTTCATGTTTTGGTTTGAGAAACAACCTGTTGCTCAAAATGCAATAGCAAAGTCTACCAGTGTTAACTTGTCAACAAGTGACAACCAGATCCTAGGTCTCCCTAAATATTTCTGATTAGATTTCTGGGATACTTATAGGTAGGGTAAGTGGATGGGTGTGAGTTTAATATCATTGGCTTGGGGTGAAGGTATTTAAAGCTTGTCATGTGACAATTTCCCTTTCCCCACCAGCTGCCAGTTTGGCTTTCTCATGTTCCCTATTATCCATACTCTCTCCTGCAAAGGGCAGTTCTCTGTGCTGCAAAGGGGTGAAAGCAGGTTGTGATTGTTTACTTGCTTGCAAGTAGTTATTTACATCAACAGAGAACAGTGTCACTTGTTGGCAGCCGTTCAGTTCCTAAAGGGAAGGAGCTGATAAGCAGGAGACATAAATAATTACCAACTAGTAGAGTTAGTCTACTCTTTCCTATCCTAAAAGAACTGAGGTGCTGCTTTCTGGTATTTTGTAGTCCTCTTTGAGTCTTTCTGTGATTCCCGAGGATGTCAAGCCACAGTCTGAGCTATTACTTCAGCAAATACTGTTTTCCTTTTCTACCATATAGCTGCTAAAAATAGAGAAGTATTTCCTCTCAAAACACCTGGCTTTCTTTTCCTTCAATTTTTTACTTCTCTGAAGACAGAAACTTACCCCCAATCACCTATTTGCAGACTTTTCCTCGCTCTCTCTTTAGAAAGAAAAAAAGAAAATAAGAGTTTTGCTTATCAGAGGAAAGAGGATTACCTGAAAATTTCTCCTTTGGTTTTGGATTCTCCCTTAACACAGTTCACACCAACAGAAGATGGAGGTGCCACGCTTTCCCAAGAGAGGTCTTGCTAATGTACACTAAATTTTAGTATTTCTTGATTTCTCCTAAATTCCTTAAACCTCATGCATATAAAAAAAATACAACTGCTTTTTCATCAATTTTTTTAAACCATCACCCTTAGATCTGTTTCATGCGTTAACAAATTTAAATAGGCAGTACTGGTCCATTGGACAGTTGATCAACCAGGGTTAAAGGTTATAAATGAGTGCCTCTCTGTGTCCTGATCTTCCTAAACATTCCTTCATTTTGGAGAGTAGCTAGTACAACTGTAAATATGTTTCTTTTGTTATTGTAGCCGGGGACAAATTCTGTTTAACGGATTAATTGGCCATGAGCATGCTCTACTGAAGCCTACAAACACTTCGAACTAGTAGGTTAACTACAACACTGAGAGCAAAATGATGTCAAGTACTTTATCAAGGGTGAACTCTTTCAAGATTCTGCTGTAACAATCTAATTTTCCATGGAAGACAAGCCTAATGAAAGCTCTTAAAAGAGAAATATTAATCATTCCTCCTTTTAAGTTTTGGATCAAATAATGCCATTTCTAGCAAAGACTATCTGTGCATGTGTTTTTTTGTATTTATCTACTGCAAATAAGTGTACATGAATTGTTGACATATTAGATGCTTGTGGGAATGTTCTCTCTTGAAGAACAAAGGGATGGGTGAGGAGGGGACAAACTTATAAACTGGTAGACAGAGATATACTCCTTGGCAACCAAATACAAAATAGTAGCTTTGTGGCCTTTTGGGCTTGCCAAACTTTATTGACTCTCCAACATTGTGTTTAGAGAAGAAACATTTTTAGAAAAATGTGAGCTCTATAGTGAAAGAAAATCAACAAAATTATAGACAAGCTATTGAAACGTATGCTCTGTCATATTTAGATGCCTTGATCATGGGTCACTGATGTGTTTAACACAGCCAGACATGTCTTTCCCTTGCTGTGCTCCTTCCTCAAAACTGAGCTGCTGTGACTTACTTCACTATATGAAAGACCTTCATCTAGATAATTGCAAATTGCTTATATATGGTCTCCAGTTTAAATTATACCCAAAACCTCTTTCTTTAAAATTTCTTAGATTATTTTTTTATCCTATCTACTGTTTGCTCCAGCAAGATGTGAAGCCAAAATGTTCTGTTCTACTAACACACCAGGACAGAAGAAATCCAGTTGCTTCAGCTGGAGTTAAATTACAAGAAAAAGAGATTGGATTGAGGGCAATATGTCTAAATAAATCTATGTTCAACTATACCCATTGGAGCTTCAGGTTTTTTCTTGATGATAGACTACAGAGTTATCCAGCAGAGACTGATACCTTTAAGACAGCCTGGTTGTTAGGAAGAATAAATTAGTTTAGCCAACAGAAAGTTCTTTGAGGGGCTCCAGAGGTATGGACTGCTTTTTATTTTAAGTGGTATTTTGTGGCAGGAAAATTAAGGAGAACATTTCCATTTTTTCATGCTATAAAAGTGCAAGATATTCTCATTCCTGAGTGTATGAAGCACTTCACTTTCTTCTAAATGGGATTATACTGTCTTATGTTGAATAGCCATGTGCTTCTATAAAACATTCCTGCTAGTCTGAATAAAACCTCATTCCTGGTGCTTACATATTTTTGTTATCCAAAGGAGTTTCTGACTAAGTCATAAAGAGAAGGTTGTCCGTGTGCCTTTGTAGGCAAGTTTTGATGTTCCTCAGTTCTCTCATAGATCTATTTTCAGGCTTCTGAGGCTTGATGTTTCATCGAAAGGTCTTGCACTTATACATATGTGATCACACACAAATTAGAGTTGGTTGGAAATTTTGGTAAAGGAACAATTTTTCTGTTGAAAATACCAATATGTTAAAATTAGAAAGTCGTCTGGGAATGTGTTGGTTTCAGCAGAACTGGAGAAGGAGATCAGACAGGTTTTAATGGAAGCTTGGCTAGCTGTTGACTCTACTAGCAGGCAGCCTGCCTGGCAGGGAGTTTGGGCATATCTGACTTGCTGTTTTGCCTCAGAATAAAATGTTTTCAGGGATTTGAAGCCTTCAACCAAAGGAAAACTCCACCTATAACATGGGTATACTGAAGACATCTGTTTTCAGTTTTTTCTTCAGCTCATTCTAGGTTGCATCCAGAAATGCCTGATAGCCCAATTGCATGTAACATGAAGTTGTCCAGCTGGCTCCAATCAGAAGTAACTAGCTAATATTTCTAGAACACCTAGAAAATTTAAAAAGTAATTTACAAATACACACTACTATTCTGTATTTTTCTTGACACCTTTCACCTGCATATGTATAAATTATCATAAACCAGTTTGAATCAATAGCTAATACCAATGCTGTTCAAATCACAGCATGAGCCACGCATCATAGAAAAAGATCTCCCACTTCAAACCAGCTTTCTGAATCAACTGCCCAAATGTTATTTTTAAAACATCCACAGCTCCTACTAGTAATGAGCACTTCGCATTTTCAAAGCATTTAACAGCCTAACGTATTTGCTGCTCTTTAAAGAGCACTAAGATTTGGATTTTGCCTTTTCTCTGAATTTAGCTAGCACTAGTCCAGAACTGACAAATTACATTCATGCATCCATTACAATTGCCAGAAGCACTGATCTTACAGAAACCTTTTTTCAGTGCCCTGCCATTCCTAGGATTTAAGCTCCCTGATTCAATTGAGTGCCTGTATCTTCCACTAATGTCTGTGCTGCTATGTTTGTCTTTTTTGCTCTTATCTTCATATGTCTTGTTACCAGAATGTCTGGATGTCCTCTCCTTCCCTGGGCACAGGAATCAAGCTTCTATTTTGATTCTGTATCACTAAGACTTTCTAGAAGAGACCTAATCAGTTCTTTAAACATTGACAGAAACAGTTCATCATCGTGACTTCATGATCAGTGTTCATGATTCTGATACATTTATCATCAACCTTGACTGAGAGACAAAAAATCAGTAGGTTTTGGCATGTGATCTATGACACGTCTCCACAGGGACAGGAAATTACTACCACCATTTACAAAGTAACACCAACCTCTTTGTAGTACTCACATTAATTAATGTTTCTCAGGTTCAGTATCAAAAAAAGGAAAGAATAAATGCATATAATGATGCTGTGCAAATACATCCAGTAATAAGTTAATGCCAGCCTGATTATCATGAAGACATCTGAAACACTTTTCTTCTTGAATTTGATACCCTGTGGAGTCCATAGGTTAATAAGCAATTGTAATGGTAACAGCAAGGAATATCTTTCTATTTTGCTGGTTTCTGTAAGAACAGAGCCTTTTTCCACAAAAGCATAACTAAATTCCATCAATAGCACCATATCAACACCACACTACAGTATTTGTTTTCATTATAGAAACAAATGGTTTCACTATAGAAACAACATTAGCCTGTGGGGACATTAATGCATATTCATTGCACAGTCTATTACAAAATTGAGCTTCTAGAATAAGATGGATTGAATTTCTTACATAAATGATGGAAAAAGTCATCAATAATTTCAAAAAATGAAAATAAAACTTACGTAGCCTGTGGCTTTTTGCCCTGTGGTTAGGTTATTCTGTGCCTAAAGCGAAGTACGCTCAGATCTAAGTTCTTCCTTAGGAACTTTCGTAACATCCCTCTCCTAAAAAGACTCTTTGGTGCCAAACAATCTAATCGAGCTCAAAGTGAAGTGTTTTCATCTTTGGGGTTATTCATTTGTCTCTCCTCTACCCAAATGCTTATTTTAACAAAACGTGAAGAAACCTAATATCTCTGACATGTCTCATCCTCTGTCAATATTAGTTGAAACTTGCCAACTGGCTCAAAAGTTTTGGTAAGGCACTTTCAGACAGACGCACTCAGACAGTGTGGTTGCATAAACCTCATTTCCTTAGGAAAAGAGGCTTAAAATTTATAACTGTCCCATGTATTTTTAGAACAGCCCAATCTTGGGACTTACCGAATCCTAAAGATAATTCTGTTTAATATTAGTACACCTCCATTAGCAACTTAAGCCATGCCACCATATCATCCAGTTGAACATGCAACCCTAAGCAGTAAGAACATTCCGCTTTAATAAAATTAATAGTTCTTGAGTTTCTTCCCTTTAATACTGCTCATCTTTTGGTACCTGAAGTTTATCATCATAGACAAGACATCAGCTTAGTACTCCTCTGTAGCTAGTATATAGACAAAAAGTAGCTTGGAAACTGGAAATTGGAAAACTTGTCAGTTCAATTTCTGTATAAAATGTCCAAATGAGTAACTGTTATGCTGGCAAGAAACACCCTCAACCCAATAATAATAATAATAATAATAATAATGATAATAATAATAATCCCTAACTTACCCTTATGAAAGCACATCATGTCCAGACCTAAGCTTTGACATCAAGTTCAAAACCAGAATCTCGAAAGCAGTCATATGCTTACAATTACTCTGAACTTTAGTTGTTGCTCATGTTGGTCATATTACAATCACATCATTGGAAAAAGCAAAATATCTGCTTGCATTCTAGAGATAATTGTGGGAAGGACAGAAATGGGAATTTGACAGTCCCTTTGAGATAGTTATAAATAATGGGCTATAGGTTCCATTTACAGATAAAAACAGAAGCAGGAGAACACTATGCTAACTTACTTGCTATATATATTTAGCTTCACTGAGAGCTGCTACACTTGAAGAACCAAAAGATATGCAGGCAAGTGCCACACAGTCATTAAAAGGAACCACTAGACCCTTATATTTTTGCCTTTTAATGTTCTTTACATTAGCAGCAGTTGTATGCCAACCAAAAATGGAATATCAGCCAGAATGGTGGCTCTTAACTTCTTCAATTGCATCAACAGAACACGACTACAGCGTTTCTTACATGAAGTTGAGGGAAGTAGGAAAAAAAAAAAAAAAAAAAATTGAGAAAGCAAAGTTTGAAGAGAAACAATAATAAGAGAAAATTGCAATTTTTAGTTTGTCCCAATAATCTTTTCTTTTTTGTATTACTCGTGGTGACATAGCCTTCGGTACATAGAATCTTTTCTAAAGGAAAAAAACTCTCAGCTGGTCAGCCACTATTTTACAAACATATTCTTGATATTCTGCACTTTCCTCCCAAAGTTATAAGTTAGCAACATTATTGATATTGTTCATATTTCTGTAAGGAGCATGAACTTTTAAATTACTCAATAGTAATTCCTTAGATGAGTTCTTTTCAACAAGCTGCCAGGAACAAGTATGTGTGTGTGCATGTGTGCCTCTCTACGAAGAACCTGAGGGAGTCAGTATGAAGGGGAAGAGGGGTACCAAGCAAACTTCGGGCATGTTTTCATATGCAACTGAGCCAACACCACAGTTCTCT